>CM053566.1:87154787-87165720 GCA_028646485.1 Cryptoprocta ferox
TTTATGTTCAAATGAAAACTATCTGATGCGTGTACGCTTATCGTACGGACTGATCACTTGCACGAGCACGTGTACAAACTGGAAACCAAGCACTTTACTAAGTAGGACGTCACTCATTTCAATACAGAGTATTTTGAGTGTTTATTTATTTTGGGAGTGAGCACATGCAGGGTAGGGGCAGAGAGAGAGAGAGAGAGAGAGAGAGAGACAGAGAATCCCAAGCAGAGGGATCGATGTGGGACTCAAACGCCTGAACCACAAGGTCATGACCTGAGCTGAGGTCGAGAGTTGGACGCTTAACTGACTGGGCCGCCTGGGTGGCTCGGTATTTTGTAACCTAGAATATTTATTAACAGAAGGAAATTTAAGGAGAAGGAATAAGACTTCTCTTCTAGTAGTCTTTGTCTAGTTTGAAATAGTACCAGGGAACATCTTTTTTTAAAAAAATACTAATTTACATTATCCATGAATATGATTTTAATAGCTCCCAATAAGCTATTTTACTAGGAATTAAAATCAGAAATGATAAGTCGCTGTATAAAAACAAATATCTAATACTTATTTCCACATAAGAGTTCTTTTAAAAATCTTTTCTGTAAGCTGTTTGTTGGTTAGTTGGTTAGACAGTACTTTTTATGCAAAATTGATTTTATTCCTTAGGTTCTGTCTTTTTATTAAGATGATAATCATCTACCAGGTCCAGTGTAGTGTAACAAATCTTCTGTAATCTGAGTATATTTCCCCACCGGAAGCATTTGGTGACAGAGGGCGTCATCTTTAATGGCATTTGTGTGAAATGAAATCACAGAGCCATCAATAAACATAATCCACGAGGGGGAGTCGGCCGGGGTCTCTGCTGTGCCCGCCTTGTGAGCAGCGTGCAGGTGTGGGTCTGGAGCGCTGGCTGGAAGGCAGGGCCAGCTGCGGGGCCGGGCGGCACAGCCTTCCTCAGCACTGTGGTCTGGTGGGCAGAGTGTTCACGGCTCGGGGGCTCTACACATCCCGTCCGACAGCCGGAGCCTCGCTTTCTCGGGAGGACTCACGAGTGGCTCTGAACTTAACTGAGGAACGTCTGAGGTCCTGTACCGGGGGGGGGGGGACCTCCTCCACCTCCCCCAGCACGGGGGACAGTGAGCAGCCGCCCGCCTCGCTGGCAGAGGTGAGCGCCCCTGGACACAACTGAGTGTGGCGAGAGCCAAACACAGTGTAAATGGGGAGTCACGTCGAGAGAGCACGATTGTGAACTCTGACCCGGGATCGTTCTTCCTCAGAATGCAGTGTTTATTGTGTTGAATGATTGTCAGGCACGAAATCAGACCCTAACATAGGAGGCTGTCATGAGGTGGATTAATTTATTGAAGGAAGATTCGTAAGCATTTTCCCCCTGCTTTGAGCTCTATAGCACTTGAGGTACGGCACTTTTTAAAGCAAAGTGAGAACAGTTACGAGTCTACTGTTCTGTTCTTTAACATACCCCGTCTTTAGACGGTGAATCAACATGAGTTATCAAGGACTTAGCAAGTTAATGCCATGGCTTAAGTGAATCTAGTAGAAGGAAACGCCCAGATTTTAAGTATTCAAACAAATATTTTGGTGCGTGTGACAGCCAGGAGCTAGTGCACACCGGCATGAGGACAAAGAAAGAACTTACACTAATAGCTGTTCCAAAGAAGGTAATCAGAATCGAACCAGATAATCAAATCAAGCTACTTTTCTTCCTTTTTTAAAGTCTTGTTTTTGTTTTTGGTATTTTATTTAGAGAGAGAACGTATGCATGAACAGGGGAGAAGGGTAGAGGGAGAGAGAGAGAATCTCAGGCAGGCTCCATGCTGGGGCTCAATCCCATGACCTGAGCCAAAATCAAGAGTTGGACGCTCAACCGACTGAGCCCCGCAGGAGCCCCAAGCCGCTGTTCTTACCCCTGGCTAACTCGCTTATGAAAACAGTATACGCTAATAACTCGAGTATCAACTCTGTTGTATTTCTAACTTTGTGACGTTCCATATTTTACCAGACGCAGCCTCAAGCTAGCGGAAACAATGCCAGTTCAACGCCCCCAAGAAAAGCCCAGTCTTCAGCTCCCAAAGTCAGGAAAAGTGTTAGCAGCCGTGTGCACGAAGCCGTGAAGGCCATCGCGCTGTGTCACAACGTGAGCCCCGTGTACGAGCCCCGGGCCGGCGTGGGCGGGGAGGCCGAGTGCGCCGAGGCGGATCAGGACTTCAGCGACCGGAACCGCACCTACCAGGCCGCCAGCCCTGACGAGGTCAGTCGGGGCCTCCTGGGGAGTCAGAGCACGGAGCTCACCCCCTTGGCTTTCAGTCGGTCTCCGAAGGCACGAGAATGAGTTCTTTCATGGGGTGAGAGGGGAGCTTTACCGTAGTTCCTAGCAGGCCTTCGCTCTGGGCCAGAGGCCCCACGGCTCCTCCCGGCGGGCAGCCCCTGGCGTCAGGGTCCCGTCCGAGACGTGCCTTTGGTTTCCATGTGTCCACGTCTCCCAGAAAGTCTCAGCCCGGTGCCAGAAAACACATGAGAAAAACCAGAGCTGATGTGACCAAATCGCGTCTTCCTAAAGCTGCTGACCCTGGACTGTCCCTGCCATCACCCGCTCACCTCCAAGTAAATTTCCAGGGCTTTTGGGTTTTAGGGGTGTTTTTTTTGGCCAGAATTGAGATACGGTGTATCTATTTCAAGAGTATTGGGATGCAAATCATTTCAAAAATCTACAGAAGATGAACGAAACTGTAAAATCTTAAATATGGTAAATTAGTCATTTCTAACTTTGCATCATTTTTTGATTTTTAGATTGATAAAAGCCATTGTTAAGTTAATTTGTCCAATTTCTGTACATCCAGCATATTTTAAATGCTGTTCTCTCATGCACTGTTTTCTACTCCAGGTCCGTCACAGGATTTTTAACGTTTATTTATTTTTGAGAGAGAGGCAGAGAGACAGAGGAACAGAAAGAGAGAGACAGAGCACGAGCATGAGCAGGGGAGGGGCGGAAAGAGAGGGAGACACAGACTCGGAAGCAGGCTCCAGACTCCAAGCCATCAGCACAGAGCCTGACGCGGGGCTCGAACCCACAAACCATGAGATTAAGACCTGAGCCGAAGTCAGATGCTCAACCGACTGAGCCCCCCAGGTGCCCCTCAATCACAGTTTTGTTTTAAAAAATCTGATCTGTTTTAGAGAAAGGAGCCTGGTGCCTCTCCTTATCACGATTGTTTCAAAAGAGCAGGGTCCTTCCAGTGTAATGACATCACCGCAGGGAAACTGGGTGCTGCTTCGTTGTCGGGGTGTCGGTGTCGGGGAGCTGGTGAGGCCGCGGACGCTCGGGGCCACGCTGTGCAGCCGGGAACAGGCGGTGGCGGGCTCCCACGCGTGCCCTGCAGAGTCCGGAGCGCCGGCGAGTGCGCCCTGTTAGGAAGCCACAAGGTAAAGCTGCAAGTTTAGAGTGGAAGGAAAGGCGTCACGCGAGTACTAGCTGAGCCAGCCTGTGCCCGCGGGCAGAGGGACTGTGGGCTGTGTTGTGGGAGCTGAACGGAGGAGCCCAGGCCCGGCCAGCATGTCCGCAAGGGGCTCGTGTCCTGTGCCTGCGGCCGGGCAATGGCGGGTTGTGACCGTCCTGACGTGTCTCGTTCCCAGAGGGGCCCTTGGCCCTTGTCTGCGGCCTCCCCGGGAGGCACAGGTGGACCCGCCGGCACCCTCGATCCCGTCTGCGCGGCTGGCGGACTCACACTCCTGTCGTCTTTTTTCTGCTTTGTTTATCTGTGCGCGTGCTCAGTCCCCCAGGGGCCTCCTGGCTGGGCCTGGCGGGGCTGGCCGCTTCTCCATTCTGGGGGTGCGCTAAGGTGCACCCACGGCTGAGAGCCACGGAGTCCTGGACGTCCCCCGCGGCCCCGTGCAGGGTGTGTGGCTGGCGCCCTGAGCCGGAGCCTGGTGGACCCGTGGTCTGAGCGGTTCGTGGGCGGCACCCCCCCAAGGCCCCCAGGGGGAGCAGAGACCCGACCCTGGCACCTTGGCTGTGACTTCGCACCTACAGATTCGTGGTGTTTTACAAAGCATTGTGCCCTGCAGTGTTTTCTGGAAACGAAATTCATTTCCGAAGATTTCGTTACACTGGCATCTCCTTGATTATTTAGTCAAGAAATTATCTCACAGTAACCAAAACAAACTAATGAGAAATTAGGGCAACATGGCCTTATTCACGTCAGAGCTTAAAGGCGGTGAAAACGCAGCCAGAACGGTGGAAGCCGAGACCGGTGCCGCTGGCTCCTCGCCCCCCCTTAAACTCATGCCTGGAGCCCCCCACACCTGCACGTCCTCCTTTCTGCAGCCTCCGGCGCGCCCCTGGCGCCCCTTCACTGCAGGGGCCCACCCACAGGCACTCCGACTTCTCCCCGGCACCTGCACCCCACCCAGCACCCTGTCCTTGGTTCTTGTCCGTGAGAACGCGATAAAGGGAACCTTTACTCTTTTGTAAACACTGTCACTGTTAGACATCTTTACAGTAACTTTGTTATTCTTAGAATTACTCAGTTTTTTTTAAAGTAAACCGAAAAGAATGAAAAAGGCTGAAGACAAAGAAGGATCTCAGATCCGCTTGATCCTGAACCATCTCTGACCTTCACCGTGTCCCGTCTGGGTCGCCCCCTGGCATGTTCTGGGCGTGGGGTGCTACGGGTGTGCCAGAACCCTCCCCCATGGATGTGGGGTGCACAGGTCTCAGCCGGGCCCCCTTCCCCGTGGATGTGGGGTGCACAGGTCTCAGCCGGGGCCCCCTCCCCGCCGTGGATGTGGGGTGCACAGGTCTCAGCCGGGTCCCCTCCCCCCGTGGATGTGGGGTGCACAGGTCTCAGCCGGGTCCCCTCCCCCCGTGGATGTGGGGTGCACAGCTCTCAGCTGGGCCCCCTCCCCCCGTGGATGTGGGGTGCACAGGTCTCAGCCGGGCCCCCTCCCCCGTGGATGTGGGGTGCACAGGTCTCAGCCGGGCCCCAAGGCCTAGGCCATTCAGGGAGGTGCGGGGAGCCCACCTTGGTAATTACCTAGAAACCAGTCTCCTGGGAATATCTGGCCATGACATCAAGTGGGAGCCAGAGCCCTGGGGTCCATAGCTCAAAAGGTCTTTCCCTTTTCGGTACCTAATGAACTGTGATGACCAACTGTGTCTTTTTGTGAGTCACAGTGTCGCCCACGCCTCTTATTTCGGGGACACTGGCTGGGCCTGCGGACGTTGCAGTAGCTGCACGCTGGGGGTTGTTGAGACGCTCCAGGGTATCGCTCGGTGTGTGTGGAGGAGGCTGGGTAGGTGCGGGCCCGAGCCCCCCACTCCTCAGGCACAGCGTCCTCCGTGGTCAGCAGGCAGGACTCCTGTCACCACCAGGAGCGATACATTCTGTACACTGTGTTCACTGACAAGTATGTAAAAATCTGTTGTAGCCAAACTTAGTATGGCTTGTGGAATCTGTGCGCGCGCGCGCGTGTGTGTGTGTGTGTGTGGAAACAGGAAATGTAGGAGAAACCGTAAGATGAATAGCTAAGGTTTGTAAGATCTACACATTGCCGTCTTAGCGTTCCGGTGGACGCTTTGAGATAAATGTAGGCCGCTGGTGACTGCTCTTTAAAGGAAGGGGACCGCAGTCCTTTTCATGTAAACAAAGGGTTGAATACATTGTGTTCGGTATTGTAACATCCTAGAAATTCTCAAGAATTCCGTATGATTATAGATTAAGGAAGAATTATTTCTCAGTCTTAAGTGGCAGAAACTGAGACCACAGACGTTCCTCTAGAAAAATTGTATTAGTTTTAAAAATAGTATATTACATACTTAACCTTAATACCTGCCAAAAAGAAATATGAATTTTTTGGAAAATACATGGGATTTTTTGGGCGCCTGGGTGGCTTAGTCAGTTGAGCATCTGAATCTTAATTTCGGCTCAGGTCATGATCTCAGCGTTGTGGGATCAAGCCCCGAGTCAGGCTCTGTGCTGAGCGGGAAGCCTACTTGGGATTCTCTCTTTCCCTCCCTCCCTACCCCCCCCCACCATTGCCCCCTCCCCTGCTTGCTCTCTCTAAAAAGAAAGAAAGGAAGGAGGAAGGGGAAAAAATACGTAGGATTTTTTATCTTAATAAGTCATAACATTTTTAAAATCTTAAATTAGGAATTCACAATAGAGAAGGATTTCATTGATTCCAAGGTTACTAAAACTAAATAGAACTACTAATCTTATAATTAAATTTTTTACTTGCTTACCATTTTCTTTCTACTTTGGAGATTGGGCAATGATTAAAAGTAGCAGCATGTTAAATAACCTTAAAAAAATCCCTAACATATTTTAAATCTGAAAATGAAAAAATAGAGTTCGTCATAATTTTTAAAGAGCTTTATTGATGCAATGTTTGCAAATCCCTGAGGCCCAAGGAAAATCATCTAAATGGTTCATTATTTAGCTTATTGAACTTTGCTGCAGTTAGGTTGACGGATGACGGCACCGCTTCCCAATCACCAGAGCACCATTTTAAAAGCATTTTTTATTGAATAAAGTGCTTAGGATATTGCACCCTGGAGCTTTATTCAGGGAAATGGCTCAATTGATGTTTTCTGTCTGACCTCAGCTTTGACCTATCACAACATGTGTGGTTAATAAGCAACGTTATCACTTCAGAGTTGTGTACCAGATTCTGCATCAGCGCTCTGTCCTCCCAGCCCCTGCGTGCTTACGGCTCTTGCGTCCTCCTCGTCTTTAGAGAGAATGTATTCAAGTGGAACGTTCTTGTTTCCGAGTCTGAGGTCGCAGTTGCAATTCTTCACAACATAAGTGGCCTTCATTTCCATCTTCCCGCACAGAGGATCTTTTTCCTCCCTGCAGATGTGCACGAATGAATGTGTTATACAAATAATGAAATTCTGGGGCAGTTAATAAACTGAGGTACACTCACGAAATGCGTGTGGTGACGTGGCGTCGTGGAACGTCGGTGATGGTTTAAGGTGTGGCAGGTGGCGGGAGTGTTCGAGTGACCAATAGTTCATTTTCTCTAAGAGAGAAAGTTTCACTTTATCTCCACAGCCTCAGCATAGCAAATTGCAGCTTGGTAAACAGTAGACGTTCCCTGGAAGTCTCTGGACGGAGAGAAAACCCACCCCCGTCAGCTGTCCTGTGTCCAGTGCAGGTAGAGAAAGCCAGGACGCTGAACACGAGCAGTCCTGGCAGGTACGAGCTCAGTGGGCAGAGCCTTGGCGTTGGGAGGTTGTCAACTCAAGTGATCATGGCACATGGTGACACAAACCTTGAAGATCTCTGGTGTCTTTTGGTCCAAAAAGATCGATTGGCTGTGATTTTTAATGACTGCCGACTTCTTAAAACTAGCTGCTTGCTAGCAGTATTCGTGTCCACATCGTGGCCACATCCTCCACGTAGGAAAGGTCTGTGTTTACATATTTTCAGATGTTAATATGAGATCTCACTTGGTCATTTCTTTGTAAGAATCAGCTAAAATTTATGCCAAACCACAGGCAGATTATTTACATTAGAAGAATATAGCATCCTTATCAGCATTGCTTTTGGATTTACCACAGCAAGCCGTTCTGCGCATGGTGTGCTCTGGTTTTACACTCACTTTATTGTGCATGTGCTCATCACAGTGGGACGAACGTGGCACTTGTCAGCATGTGTGGGGGCGGGTCCCTGTTGGCCTCGGAAGCCCTGCTCTCAGGAGCAGCAGAGGACACGCACACACACCTGCCATGACCGTTGGGGACAGTTTTTCCAGGTGACTAGCCTGCATTTCATGTTCCTGACTCCATTCAGTTATGACACTGCTGGTGGGACCACAGTCAAAGATGAACACGTCAGTGACCAGGTTATGATTTATGAGCTGCCTGGTAAGAAACGCATCCCTGAGTGAAGGTGCCGGGTGTGTGGACGTAACTGCTAATAAAAGAAAAGTAATTTCTTCCAAGCTTTTCAATAGTAACAGCACAGAAGTTTCTGGAGAAGAGTTGTAGGGAAAAATTAGTGATAAGATCTTGCCTCGTGTTCTGTTTTCTCTCCTGTGGTAGGACCTTTGGGAATACTTTCCTGTACTGGTTCCTTAGCATGGAAAGATGAGAATGTGTGCATAAGTTGTGACAACCCTGTGACAAGGGCTGGGTGTCACTAAGTGGCCTGTGGATGACACTTAGCCCAGGATTCCTCTAAATTTATTTTTTATATTCACGTTTTAATTCTCTTTACCTTTGTATTATTGTCAATAGCCATGTTATTAGAAATTTCTACAAGCTCGGTAATCATAGAAATGGTCATTTGAAGCGTAGTAAGCCTCTAAGCTCTGAGCTCTCCTCACATCTCAGAGAAGCATCTCTCACGGCCACATCCTGTGACGTCAGGCAGTCGTTTCCACAAGAACACGGCAGCACCCAAGGAAGATTCGATAAACTGCTCTCCCCCCATTTTATTCAAATATTGACGAGACTGCTCAGCCAGATGGCATCAAGCAGGAGACAGAAACTTCCTTACCAAGTTTTCTTACCAAACTTTCTTACCACACCTGAGTACCAGGAAACTTTCGTGTTCTGAAGGCCACGGATACAGGAGGAAGGGCGCTGAGCGGCCCACACCGTCCACGCCGTCCCTTGTGAGCCACCCCCAGGCCGGAGTGAGCCTCCCCGGGAAAGCAGGCAGCAGCGCCTTACTGCTCCTGAGAGAGATTCTGAGCCGAAGACTCAGAATCAGACAGTTTCTGTCCACCCTCGGCAGCTGTTACGTGTGTCCTGTTAGTGTAGGAAGAGGACCCGAGAGAAGCCAGAGACGCAGAGCGACCTCCACGTGGACACGGAACAGCTCCCGCTGGCGCTGCAGCCGCGGCTCAGTCAGCAGCCGGGCGTCCGTCCCCACCAGAGGACACAGGCCGAGCGCCCTGCAGACCAAGCCAGAGGCTGTGCTCCTCTGTCAGGAGAAACGGGTCAGCTAGCGTCCAAGTAAAAAATTTAGGAGAGTAAAACAAAACCAAAGGAAATGGGAGAAAGAAAAGGAAAAGAAAAAGTAGTGACTGAGAAGGCAATAAATTCAAAAGCTGAGCCTCTGAAAGCTAGCAAAATGGAAAAATTATTGGCAAAAATAGCAAATAATACCAAACAGTGAATGCAGACTAAGTATACACACAAAATCGAGCCTGTGAGGAGTGTATACCAAACAGGCTTAAGTTTTTATGAGCATATTGGACAGCCCAAATGCTAGTAGTTTTGAAAAGCTTATGTTCAGGAAAAATACAAATCAACAAAGTAGAGTCTAAAACACTTAAAACCCGAGTAGACCAGAAACAGAATTCAAAAAGTGGTCAAAAACCACTTTGGCCAGTTTATTTTAAGCCAAAAATAAAGCCAGTTTATTTTAAGCCAAAAATAAAGCCCACACAAAACCTTTTTGGAACAAGGGATATTCCAAAGCCTTCTAAGTCATTTCATAAAGCCAACTTACTCGTAAGTTCTAAATTCTGATCCCGATAACCTAAATATACACACAGTAAAAAAGTTTAGAGATGAATGCTATGAACTAAGATCCAGAATCCTGTAATGCCAACAAGGCTGCAGTGTGGTTGGACGACCATGACCGGGTGACCGCTTTCCTGGGCGTACAAGAACGATTGACACGAGAAGGCGGATCAGTACGGCTCTGGAAGTTGGAAGCCACTTGACAACCTCACTTCCATTAGAGACTCTTTAAAAGGCATTTAAGTTAAAACTCAGGACCCATTCCAGATCAGAACAGACAAACTGGGTCCGTCTCCAAATCCAGCAACAGTCCATTCAAAATAGATACTTTCTTAACGTGATACCTGTGTTAAATCCGCTCTCGCCGTCACACTGGCTACACTCTGCAGTCCTTCCCAAGTAAGAATAAAACAAAGAGGTTTGCTAACACCAGTGCCATTTCAGACCGTCTGTCCTGGGAGCTCTGTCCAGACGGCATGTTAGGGAAAAGTCATTACAGTTATTACAAGGAAATAAAATTACCACTTGGACACGATGTGACTGCATGTCCAGGCAAGCATTCAGGAGACCCCAATAAAAATACACAAATCCGCACGCTCTTCTGCATCAACGCTGAGGACTGTCCCATTCACAAAGCTGCAACAATAAAAATATTTCACCATGAACTTCAGTAGGAATATGTCACGTGAATTAAAACAGCTAATTTTAAAGCTATGCTTTAAAGCACTGTTATTAATACTTTACCTACACTCTTTTTTTTTAAGTCTTTATTTTGAGAGACAGAGTGAGTGGGGGAGGGGCAGAGAGAGGGAGACACAGAATCCGAAGCAGGTTCCAGGCTCTGAGCTGTCAGCACAGAGCCTGACGCAGGGCTTGAACTCATGAACTGTGAGACCATGACCTGAGCAGAAGTCGGACGCTTAGCTGACTGAGCCACCCCCAGGCGCCCCTGCCTACACTCTTAATTTTATTTAATTTCTACCTTTAATATCACTAGATTTAAGTTATTTCTAGGAGGCTTCCTGAACAAACACTGCTGCTCTGTTTCAGAAATGAGAGAATGGGTGTGAATCTGACCGAGTTCATGACCGCTGTGCTCGGAGGCGAGGTGGACAAGCTC
Organism: Cryptoprocta ferox; assembly: GCA_028646485.1. Taxonomy (NCBI): domain Eukaryota; kingdom Metazoa; phylum Chordata; class Mammalia; order Carnivora; family Eupleridae; genus Cryptoprocta; species Cryptoprocta ferox. The sequence continues at coordinate 87,165,398 of CM053566.1, forward strand.
AAAGCCAGAACGAGACCCTCTGCTTGCCCTTCACTAAGCAGCCGTGCCAGGACAGTGACGGAAGCATCGTTATGTGGAAAATGCTATACTTCTGGGTGGCATTATACGGAGAGTTAATCCTCAAAACGAGGGTGATAAATGGCCGTGTGGCACGCTGAGCAGGTGTGGGCGCCTGCACGGGCGCGGTCCTAAGCCGCTACCTGGGGCGGGTCGTGCGGGCACGCGCGCAGTAAATAGTCGACAGGTGCGAGTCCGCCGGGGGAGCCCGAAGTCCCCACCGTGGGGCCCGAGGAGGTGACGGGGCGTCGGCAGGAAGAGACAGC
>CM053566.1:87166220-87181784 GCA_028646485.1 Cryptoprocta ferox
ACACTCGACACGCCTACGACATGCGGGACTCGCCCCCCAGCCCCGCCGCTCAGCTCAGGAGCAGGAACGCGCGTGCGCACACCACCCCGAGCGGGGGGGGGGGGGGGGCGGCGGCCCGGGGCTGCGGGTCGGGAGTGTGCGCTCCGCCCCGCCGTCCTCTGCAGGCACTGGCTGCTGCCCGGGACGCCGGCGGAGAGTGGCCGCGGGGTGGAAAAGCTGAAGGGAGGATTCTGACCTTGACCAGCACCGACCGCCACACCGCGGGGACAGTCCCCCGATCGGGGCGCCCGTGCAGGCGGCCTGTGTGCAGGGCGAGCTGGCCCGCGGACTGGCTCTCCTCCCGGATGTCGGAGCCCGGTGCTCGCTGTTGTCACAGCGAGGTCGAACTTCTGCACCGTTCACCCCTCTAGCCGGCAACCTGATACGTAACGTTTTACTGTCACCAATGGTAGGATTTTAATTTAAATGAAACTTGAGTTTTTAAGGGCAAAATCGGGAAGGAGAAATTTGCCCACTGCACACAGCCGTTCCTGCCTCAGCGAGTAGGCTGTGCCCAGAGGCGGGTTGGGGACCAGGGTGGGCAGTGGGGCCAGGCGAGGGGGTAGGAGGTCTCCCCTCAGGCACCGGGTGCTGCCGGGCCACCTTCGGTCTGCTCCTCCAGAACAGACCAGTGTGTCCCATCCTTGGAAACAGAAAGTGGCGCCCAGGTCACTGCCTGTGTGTGGCGCTCAAATCCGGAGCCTGGGTAAGAAAGGTGCTCTGAGCCCTTCGGGCCTCTTTTCTAGGAGTGCGCGCCTCTGACCCGTCTCTGATCTGCAGGGTCGTTATTACCGGTTCCCTCCCAGTCCTGCTTCTCTGAAATTTTTCCTTCCGTTTATTGCTGTGGGCTGATTCTACTACGTAAACTTTGTAAAAGATGAGAAATTCTGCCACGTGAATTCTGATGCATTGATCTATTTATAAAGAAAAAAAAAGAAAAACTAATTTTAAGCTGTGTGTGTCCTTCTTGCCCTAAAACTTTGCTACCTATTTGGCTCCTTTACGAGATCCTAACAATTTGGGGAAATAAAGCCCCCGCCAGGTAAGGAGACGGAGTGGTTTCTGCCGGGATTTCTCTACGACCAGCCCCGTGGAGCGTGGCCGTGTCAGCCGTGCCCCGAGCCGGCCTCGGTTGGCAGTTGTGCTAGGATCTTCCTGTAGTTAGAAGTGTGGGGAGCACCTCGGAATCCCTCACCTTGAAAGGGATTCCCGGTCTGTGAGGGACGGCGAGGGTAGAACCCTAACCCCCAGATACGCTTTGGCGCGCGCACGGCCTGCCACCTGGCCCGGCTGCCGCTGTCGTCTGGGTGGGGAGTCGGGGTGGGGGCCGACCCGAGCGGTCCGGCCTCGGGACCAAGGCCACTGGGCCTTGTCACAGCCTGTCTGCACGTGACTTCGCGGTGGGCGCTGAGGCCCAGCGGTAACGCTCTGCTCACCGGGCAGACCTGAGTGGGTGCGCTCCTCCGGCCCGGGGTGAGTGCTGGGCCTGCAGCGGGTGAGGACAGTCATGGGCGAGGGCGAGGCGCTCGCTGCCCAGGCCTGAAGGGAGGGGCGGGGGCACAGGAGGAGCCCGAAGCCCCAGCTCGTATGTGACAGCCCTTCGCCGAGCAGGGGTCAGTGGACCGCGTCCTAGCTGGTGATTCTTGTCGTGACGTAGCTTTTAAAGACAAACTGATTTTTTTCCCCAGAAAACACTGTCATAAAAAACACTGTTCATAAATTAGCTTTAAAAATTATTCTTCTATTCATGGTTTTCACATTTTAATGCTAAATAATCACCTGTCGATAAGAATAGGCTGCGCGCCAGGGGATTTGGGGCATTCCAGCCCACGGCGGTTGGCACGTCTGTTTTCCTCCCGGCGGAGGGGCTGCTGGCCGAGCTGAGCTCAGAGTTCAGGCACTCCAGTAGACGCACGAACAGCCCTCAGTCACCCGTCTGGCTCTCAGTTTAGAAAGAGCAGGGCCCCGCGAGGGACGTGGCGTTGGCGGGCCGGGCGGGAGCTCTCGGGAGGCCCTGTGGCTCACAGCCCGCTCTGTCTCCCGGGCCGGTGCCCTGTCTGGGTTTTGAAGCCCTGCCCCTGGGCAGCTGGACAACACAACTAGCAACAACGGCATGATCAGCGATGGTCCGCATGCCAGAAGGTGAGGCCCGGGACTCTGCCGCTCTGCCTGACCTTCAGCCAGAAAATTGCCCTTCTAGAAGAGTCAACACGTGACACGGACACAAACACAGAATGTTCCAGACCGTGTAAGCGTCGTGAATTGCTGGTGCTTGCGAGCTTCCTGTGCGCCAGCCCGTTGCTTCCCTTCCTGCTCAGCGCGTGGCCTCACGTGTTGCTCGTCTCCCCCAGGTGGCCCTGGTGCAGTGGACGGAGAGCGTCGGCCTCACGCTGGTCAGCAGAGACCTGGCCTCCATGCAGCTGAGGACCCCCAGCGGGCAGATCCAGACGTACTCTGTCCTGCAGATGTTCCCCTTCACGTCGGAGAGCAAGCGGATGGGGATCATCGTCCGGGTAGGTGTCCGCCCGCTGGCCCAGGCTCGCGCTCGCTCGCGGCTGTGCGTGCGCCGGGCTGCTGCCTCGGGGCCACTCTCTTCCAGTGTTTTGTTTTGTTTTGTTTTGTTTTGCTGCAGTTTTCTTTCTTTACATAAAATCTAAACTAAGAATTTATACTGAGGTGTATAGTATACCCTCTAATGGTAGTGAGCTAAAAGGCAGATTAAGTACAAGGTGTTAGCTATTAACTTCTGAAATCCGCTAAAGCTGTTCGGTTGTGTCTCAGCCGCAGCCTGCCAGGGACCTTCACTGGGGGTGAGTTATGACCGTGCAGTTGCTGACAAACACCTGTTAAGCATTTCTAGCAAACACCAAAGGTGTATCTTGGAAGTTGGCTGACCACGGAAGGCTTACTCAGTCGAGCAGAATTCACCTTCACCTTGCTGTCTGCCGCGTGACTCGTTAACAAACGTGTCGGCAGCCTCGGCACAGCCTGGCGAGACCTGCAGTTACGTGCTCAGTTCTCGCCGGCCTGAACACCCAGGAGAGGATGCTGCCTGCACAGAGTGTTTGAGTAGCTCACGACTAGGGAATACATCCACGGAGAACCCCCTTTTCTAGTGCCTTCTGAGCCAAGCAGCTGTTGCCTGCAAGGCACGGTGTGTCCTGAACGTGCCTGTGCTTCCTCCCGCCCCAGGACGAGTCTACGGCAGAAATCACCTTCTACATGAAAGGGGCCGACGTGGCCATGTCCACCATCGTGCAGTACAACGACTGGCTGGAGGAAGAGGTAAGCAGCCGCTCGCGCACACTGCCCTCACTGGGGGGCCCAGACACCACATTTTAAACCAGACGCTGACAGGTTTCCAGACACCGAATTGGCTTCCACCCAATTATTGTGATTCCAGCTCCTCAAGTTCGTAAAGCAGCAAGGACGGGGGTGCTGTTTAATTACGGATAGTTTACTCTCTGTATAAACAACTACTAGGTTTGGTTCTTGTGTGAATGCAGGCAGGTACGTGAATAGGTCCTTATGAATAATGTTTGTTAATAGTAGTGAAATAATAGCATCACTAATCATTCACTAAAAATTCTGAAAGAACATCGTACATATGGCCAGTTATATCTTCATGTGTTTATTTCGTAACCTGAGTTATTTGTACGATTTTAATTAGAATTTTAATCTCATTCTAATTTGTACATACGATTCACTTTAAAAATAGAAAATACCGGGGCACCTGGGTGGCTCAGTCCGTTGAGGATCCAACTCTTGATCTCAGCTCAGGTCATGATGTCAGGGGTGTGAGTTCTAGCCCCACGTCGGTCTCCGTGCTGGGCGTGGAGCTTGCTTAAAAATAAGTTTAAAAAAATTAACAAAATAAGATACGAATATAATCAATTCTGTATTTTTTCAAATTCTCCGTAGAGAAAACAGGATTTATGTTTCGCCTCTTGAGGTTATGTTACTGTGTACGTTTATGTGTCACGAAAAAGTTTGGTTTCTGAGTAAACGGAGCCCTTGTGGTTGTTGGCACAGCCGTCTCTGCTGTGTGTGTGGCAGCATTGGTGCTCCTGGGTCACCCCCCAGCACTGCCCGCGCCCCGCACCCCGTCCGCGGCGGCATTGGCAATATGAATCAATAGCTCCTTCAGGCACTTGGATTTAATCAGGCCCATGAATAAATTAAATTCCCTGAAGACCTAGTAAAATGCCATAAAAATTACTTTTGGTCATAATGATGTGCAATTAATTATAAAATACTTGTTTAATTTATTTAGCTTTATGAGGTCAAATCAATAAATGTCTTGCAACAGACAGATAATGTCAGATTGTTTTTCACAAAGATAACTTTATTAAAAATCCTTTGTGCATTTGTTGCTCAACGTTGCATTTTCCTCCTTTAGAGAAATCTTTTGCTCCTGTACCCGTGTCTTTGCGGTAAAGCTTTTATTGTCTGAGAGCCTTTACTTTATTTAAAACAAAAGCAAACACCCCAGCAGGTTCTAGGAGCCTGAGCGTGCCGCGGGCTCTTCTGTCTCCGGCCAGCTCCCCGCATTGGATTCTTGGTTATAAACTTGTATTCCGCTTATTAAACAAAAACAAGCAACCAACACTTTTTACTCCCCACGTAACAGAAAGAGCCAGTTTTGTCAGACCTGCCACGTAAGATCACGCGGTGTGCACAGACTTAGAATAACTTAGAATAACCTGGACGCTGAAAGTGCTCAGGCACTTGGCCTCCTGCCCTCCACGGGCAGACGTGGAACAAGGGTCAGAACTGGGGGTCGGGGAAAGCGCGAATGAAGGGGTGCGGTGACTAGTGCCCTGCTGGCCCCAGAAGACGTGTGGGGGGGGACGCGGGAGCTGTGCCCACAGTCTGCTTCTCCGTGAGCATCAGACCTAGTCAGCAGCCGGATTAGAAGGGATCTCAGGAAGTCCGAATAGTTCATAATCTGCAGGTGCAGACTTGAACATCTCAGCAGCAGTCATGGCAGGGGAGCTTTGTTAGACATGAGCGCCCCACCTGGAGAGAGAGAGCGAGACACACACACACAGCACAGTTATCTGGAAGCACCAGCCTGTGCCCTGAAGGGACAGTGGAGGATGAGGTCTGTGCGTGTGGCCGGGCAGGGCAGAGTGTGCGTGCAAAGTCGTGTCTGGACTGCTGATCAGTGAGTGCGTGCACTTGTCCCTGGAAGGTCGGACACTCAAAGTCATGGTGCCCTCAGTGGCGGTAACTCCGCCCGTCCACGTGGCCTGCATGGCTGTGGGGCTGCGTGCAGCGCTGGCGTCTGGGCTCTGGCGCACATGCACAGGACGCCCCGCATGGAGCTGCTGGAGAGCTGTGTCCGGTCCCAGCGTGGATCCCAAGCTCACGAGCACTCGATTTCTTTTCGTGAACGAGAAAGCAGCTCCTTAGCTTGTCTCGGGTGTGTTTGCTGAAATGCGGGACTGCGGTGCCCATTCTAGTTTGCAAGTGTGCGGTGTGCGCGCTGGCGATCTGACTCTGGTTGTCGTTGGGCTGAAAGGGGAAGTCCTGCGACCCTGGGGTTTGCTGCTGACGCTGGAAGAGACCTGCTTCTGACTCCGGGTGGCTGTGCTGGACGGCAGCAGGCGTGTCGTGCACCCTGGCACCGCCTCTGCCGGGCCCCATCGGGGCTGTGAAGTGCTCCAGAGCACGGGGAGCACCGTCACCCTCTACCCGGTCAGCCCCAGTGCCCAAAGCAGGCTCAACATGCTGCAGTTTAGGGCTTTAAACATGCTCGGGATTAGAGATAATTCCTCAAAGCTTGAAAGGTGAGAGCAGGCAGCAAGGAAGAGGTGAAGGGGCTCTCGAGCAGCAGGTCTTTCAGGAGCCGCCCGGGGCCTGTGGGAGCCGTGGCTGGTGGTAGTATTCTTGCTGTGTAGATGCTGTGGCTGCAGAGGACAGTACAGCTTAGCCCTCACGTTGTTTAAACTTTATTCTCATACAACACATCACTCTGGAATGTTGCCGTGGAAGTTCAGGGCCACTTGGTCACCAGACCTCCTGTGTGTCCGTCCCTAGCAGCCAAGGAGCCAGTGCCCGCTTGGCACCCTGCTCCGCGTCTCTTCCCCGAGACCCTTCCTTCCCCTGCTCTCCCCCTGCTCTCCCCTTGCTCTCCCCATGCTTTCCCCTTGCTCTCCACGCAGGGGCCGTCTGGGACGTGGGCACCAGGGACACTGCCTGGTGTTGCTCAGCTCAGAGTTTGAGGACAGTGACTGGCGGGGGCCCCTGTCCCTTCTCCTGCCCTCCTGGTCCTGCAGACCACGCTCCCACCTTCCCAGGCTGCGTTTTGAGGGTGTCAGCAGGCTCTGCACCCTGCGGCAGCTCCACGGCCGGGGCAGAGATGCGAGCGGTCACGGAAGGGAACGACACCAGGGCCTGGGGTCCACAGCCAGGGGTCCATGGCTGGGAAGGCGGCGTGGGCTCCTGCCGCGCTGCCTCGGCCTCTGCCAGCCTCGGGCGTGGCTCCTTGGTGCCGGCCAGTGCGCACGGGCCCCGTCCCCAGAGGAGCATCGGGCGCCCCTCTGCAGGTGGGCGGTCTGTCTCCAGCAGGGGCATTGGTGTCGAGCGGCCTGTGCAGCTGACGGTGACAGGCGGGCACGGGCCTGTCAGCAGTCTGGGCTCAGGCTGCCCCTCCCCGTCATCCACTACGACTGCCCGGTGTTTCCTCCAAAAGGAGGAGCACACCTTGTTCTGGTGCAGTCTCTGAGCAGGGGTGGGGGGGAGTGCGTTTCCCTGGCGTCTCTCCAGGCCCCTTTCCCTGCAGGATGAGACTGGATCCCGGGACGAAGTCCTGGGCCCTCAGGGTCTCTGCCCTCCTCCTCCTCCCCCTGCACTGCCGTGCAAGGCCTTCCCACCTCCAGGCCTCACCCCTCCCGCCCCAGCACCCTCACTTCCTGTGCTGCTGTGTGCAGCCGGTTGTAGACTGGCTACATCAGTGCTCGTGACACCATCTGGAGAAGCCTGACTCGAGGTGGGAAAGTGTGGCTGTTGTCAGCATCACCGTGACGGCAGCCATCTGCCCGCAGAGAGCAGGAGGAGCAGAGCCCCCCCGACGGCTGCGCCTCGGCTGTGACCGGAGTGGGTGTTTGCGAGGTGTCTGGGGGAGGCACCCCGAGAAGCCGGGTGGCTTGGGGCGCGCACACACCGACGGACACGGGTCCGAGGGGCCCACAGGCCGGGACATCCCCCCAACAAAGCGGTGTTGGCAATTATGCCACAGGGGCCTGTTGTCCCTGAGGTCAGCGATTGGGGCCACGGGTGACCCGCGTCTCCTTTCCCAGTGTGGAAACATGGCCCGGGAAGGCCTGCGCACCCTCGTGGTCGCCAAGCGGGCGCTGACAGAGGAGCAGTACCAGGACTTCGAGGTGAGCGACCCCCGCGGGCACCCACCCAGCCCTGCCCCGACCCCGGGAGAGGGGTGTCCCCCCCCACACACCTGATCCTGCCCCACCCTGCCCCGACCAGACCCCCAGGAGAGGGTGTTCCCCCGACACACCTGGCCCCGCCCCGCCCCCTGGGAGAGGGTGTCTCCCCCCCCCCCCCCCCGGCCCCTACCTGCCCGGCCTGTGTCTCCTCAGAGCCGCTACAGTCAGGCCAAGCTGAGCCTCCACGACAGGGCGCTCAAGGTGGCGGCCGTGGTGGAGAGCCTGGAGCGCGAGATGGAGCTGCTGTGCCTCACGGGCGTGGAGGACCAGCTGCAGGCGGGCGTGAGGCCCACCCTGGAGATGCTGCGCAACGCAGGCATCAAGGTGGGGGCGCTGCGGGCCGCTTCCTCCTCCCCCTGCCTGCCACCCGCCCCAGGGCCGAAGTTTGTCTCTCTCACTCCCGCCAGCCGCCCTCCCTTCCCTGCCCTACATCTACCCCACCCGACCCCTATCCCTGCCCTTCCTGCCCTGCCTCTGCCCTTCCCTACCCCACCCTTCCTTACCCTACCTTACCTTACTCTTCCCTACCCTTCTCTTGCCCTGGACATGCCTGCCCACGGGGCAGCTTCGTCCCTTAAGACTCTCGTGGCCCTGGGCATCCATCGTGTGTGACCTCAGGACAGTCCAGGCCGCGCGTACTAACATCTGTGCACGAAGAGGCACTTCTAAGAGACGAAAGTGTGGTGGCCTCCAAGCTGACCACCGTCACTCGTCTCCTAGGTATGGATGCTGACAGGCGACAAGCTCGAGACCGCCACCTGCATCGCCAAAAGTTCACATTTGGTGTCCAGAACCCAAGACATTCACATTTTCAGACCAGTGAGTATTTGTGTGAAAGCACTAGTTTTTAAATGTCTTTTCTCACACTTAAAACCTGTTGGTTTTGTGAGGATGTATGTGCAGTTGTGTATTAATTCCTAAATACATCTGTTAAAAGAGAAATATCATTTTCTTACTCCATCTATAAAAACTTTGGAAACAGGTTTCTGTTAGCTGCCAACCTCGTGATGAAAAAGCTACATTTTAATGGAGAGAAAGAAGGTCTAAATTCACAAGTACTTTTCTGTTGTTCTAAGAGATTCATTTATTCACCGAGTATCTATTTTAACACAGACACGCTGCGTTCATTTTCTATTCAATTTACAAAGTATATGTTGATAACAATTACATTTTCGTATTAGTTATACCCCTAAGTAGGAATGCGTCTTTAATCTACTACAGTTTTCTGATGAAATGTGGTTCCTTAATTAATTCAAACAAAATTAAATGGTCTAAAGTTCGTGTTTCCTGTATGTATCAGTTATGACTGTTTGTAATTCAAACAAAAATCAAATTTCCCGGCTCTTGATTGCCAGCTGAGAGCAGACACTGCGCCTGCCTCTGTACTCACACCTACGAAGATGGTGATTTGAATATAACTTACATGTAAATGTCATTTATTTTGAAGCATCAGAATCACAAATTAGGCCCTGCAGACGACTATTTGCAATTAAATTATTAATGATTTTGATAAAACTTTAGATCAATTTTGGTTGACTTCGCAGTGTTACAGCCACACAAATTAAATTTCCACAGTAAAGCCTACGTATGTAAAGATGAGTCTGAGAATAACTTGGACCATGTGAAACTTGCATCTCAGTCCTGCAGCGAATTGTTTCTTTTATGCCCCATGAAATCTCTGCAGAAAGTGTTTTCATTCTAAAGTCAGTGCTGGATCAGGGTTGTCACGAGTGGACTCCTTGAGGTGTTTGCTTGAACTAAGGGAGCGCGCTGAAACCCGTGGCGGGCGTCACGTGGCGAACCGTGGAAAGAGGTCTCTTCAGATGAGGCCCTGGGGTCTGACCACTGTCCCCCCGCCGTGGGGCTGCCCGCGCGCCGGCGGGGCGCGTAGCGAAGCGTGGTTCTCCAGCACTGTCCCTGCTGCTCAAAGCCTCCCCAGCCAGCACCTGCCACTGTGAAAGTACTGGCAGCACCTCGTGAACGGTCACCACACTCCGTCTTGGGAACCTACGGGCGCCAGCGCCACAGCACGCGATTGGGCGCGGCCTCACCTGTTGGTGAGCCGGCGTCCGCCCATTTGACCCGTTGTGGTCATGGTCCTTCCGCGGTGCTTCCCAGCGGGTCTCCGGCCTTGAGCTGTCACAGACCCCTCCCAGCTCCACGGGGGACGCTCGGAGCAGTGCTGTCTCACAGGCCCGGGCTGCACGTGTCAAGCACCTTTTGATTTTAAATAACGTGTCTAAAGACGTTGCCGTGATTCATACACACGGGCTGTTTGTTCCTCTGACTTGGATAACACGGTAACGCGGTGCTTCTGTCTCTCGTGGAGGTGACCAATCGGGGGGAGGCCCATCTGGAGCTTAACGCCTTCCGGAGGAAGCATGACTGTGCGCTGGTCATCCCTGGGGACTCCCTGGAGGTGAGGCCGCGCTCCGACCGAGCGCGGGTCTGTCCGTCTGTCTGTCCCTCTCCCTCCGCGTCTGTCCCCCCCCCCCCCGCCCCCTCGCCCCGTCTGCTGGTTAGCTCCTTCTCTCATAGCTGCGCTCGTGCGCCCCGGTGAGCGCCTGCAGCCTGAGCAAGGGGCGGCATGCTCCCCAGTATTTCAGGGGTTGGTTCCTTTCGGCCTTCCTCAAAATCCTCTCGGGGCGCCAGGCCTCATTGTCACGGTTCATAGCGCAGCCGCCGGGAGCCTCCAGTGGGGCGCCCACGGTCTCGACCTAAAGGTACCCAGACCAGTATTTCCAGGAGTGCGCCCTGGGTCCCAGGAGACGGGCAGGAGGGGCAGGTGCCCGGAGCTCGCGCCCCAAGTCCCCGACCTCCTTCCTGGTTCCTGTCCCCAGGGGATGAACCCGGTCTTTGCCGGGGCAGGACTCTGGCGGTTCTGTGTGTCTGGCCGTGCACGGGCGCCTCCCTGAGCCTCGGGCCCGGGGCGGACACCAGAGGGGTGGGGTGGCCGTGGCCTGGGGAGGAGGGCCCCCGGGGGTGCGCCCGGCCCGAGGCCCTGGCGGCCGTGGCGCTCAGCTCTGGCCTCCCACGGGCTGCGCCGCTGTCCTGCAGGTGTGCCTCAAGTACTACGAGCAGGAGCTGGCGGAGCTGGCCTGCCAGTGCCCGGCCGTGGTGTGCTGCCGCTGCTCGCCCACCCAGAAGGCCCGCGTGGTGAAGCTGCTGCAGCGCCACACGGGGCGGCGCACGTGTGCCGTCGGTGAGCCTCCCGCCGCCGGGCCCCGGGCCCCACGGGCAGCAGCCCCTGCTGGTGCCCGTGCGCTCGCGCCACCTCACGTTTCTGTGCCCGCAGGGGACGGGGGAAATGACGTCAGCATGATCCAGGCGGCCGACTGCGGGATTGGGATCGAAGGGAAGGTGCGCCTGCCCCTGGGTCCCTGCGGCCAGCCCTGAGCAGCCCCGTAGGTCGTGCAGGGGGAGAGTGGAGCCCACCGGCGCCCTCCCACGTCCTCCTGCCCCTCCAGAGGCGCGCGGGACCAGCAGCCTGCAGTCCCCTCCCCGCCGGGCTCCGCCCCCGCCCCCGGCACCGGCACCCCGGCTCCTCTCCCCGCTTCCTTCCCGTCCCCACGGAGCTGCCACCTGGGGTCTGTCTTGTGCAGGAAGGAGCCCGGCGCACGTCTCGCTTCCCCCGATAGCTGTGAGACAGGTGACCCCATTCGAGGCGCGGTCCCCGCCCGCCTCACGTACCTGCCACGGCTCTGCGACGTGGCCGGCGGCTGTCTAGAGACCTCAGGGCTGCCTCCCAGGCCCGATTCCCACAGGGCCCGCGGGCTCCGGTGGCGTGGAAGCCTGTCCCCTCCAGGGCCGCAGGGACAGGCATCCGTCCTCGGGGGGCGGAGGCAGACGCGCGGTTGCAGGAGTGCCCGGTGCGCCGTGTTTGAGCGGGCGCCCTGCCCGTTTCAGGAGGGCAGGCAGGCCTCCCTGGCGGCGGACTTCTCCATCACACGGTTCCGGCACATCGGCAGGCTGCTGATGGTCCACGGACGGAGCAGCTACAAGCGGTCGGCGGCGCTCGGCCAGTTCGTCATGCACCGGGGCCTCATCATCTCCACCATGCAGGTAGCGAGCAGGACCCCCCGCTCGGCGCGGCCCCGGGGAGGGCGGGCGGCGGGACTGACGGGCGCTCTCCTCTCCGGCAGGCCGTGTTTTCCTCCGTCTTCTACTTCGCGTCCGTCCCGCTGTACCAAGGATTCCTCATGGTGGGGTGAGTGGCCGTCGCGTGCAGCGCCCCCCGGGGAGGAGCTGTCCTTGAAAAAACAACGCGTGGACGCGTTGGACCCGCTTGCTATCTTCCCGTGTTTTCTGAGCAGAACGTCTGTTTCTGGGGCGCAGTGAGGGGGTGGGCGATGGCGACCCCCTCGCGGGCTGGGACATGGTGCACGTGCCGGCCCTGCGGCAGAGGCCTGGGCGCAGAAGTGCCGGGTCGGGACCCAGCGCACCACGCCGGACTCCCTGTGCGTCACCGCGTCTCCAGGCTCCCCCACGGCAGCAAGCGCTGTGTGCACGCGGCTTACAGTTGAGCCGCCAGTTTTGCTTGTCGAGCCTGGAAAGCGGGAATTTACTGTCACAAGTGAATGAATTGAAACTTCTCCTCCCCTTGGCCTTCGGGGTCACTCCAGGGAAGAGGAGCAACTTGGCCGTCGGCGTGGTGGTGAAGTCCAGGTCGTGCCTCCTGGCGCCCGCAGAGCCCAGACCCACTGCCCTCGTGTGGTTGCCCCCTGTGCTCCAACCCCGTCACGCAGGCCTCGCCGCCTCCCCGTGTCACGGGCAAGGAAGGACTCGCCCAGGGGCCCAGGGAACATGCCAGAGGCAACGGCGCATAGGGGCAGAGCAGGGGCCTCTCACAGGCCGGCCTTTCTCCTGCGGCATTTGGCGTTTTTCCAGGGCAGCCAGAAGGAGCACGTCAGCTGTTTCAGCCCTTGGGGGTGTTTTAAGTGCACATGCTGAGTACGTTTCGTTGACAGGTCCCCAAATGCGAGGTTCCGGGTGATTTGGGAGACCAGGAGCACCAGGCTGTCCCGTCAGGCTCCGCTGGGATCAGGCACCAGCCCCTTCTGACGCTGCGTCCGCAGGGCAGCCAGACAGCGGGTCAACCTGGGTGCCGCTCCAGGGCCCCTGCGGGGTTGCGCGGGGCCCTCCCACCCGCGGTTTCCGGTTTCCTCGGCCTGGGGCTCTGCACCTGCTGCCGGGCTCCCCCTCGTCTCGGCGGACATCCCCCGGGAGCCGGAGCGGCGCCTGGCCCTGGAGGGGCCTGGGCTCTCCTGCAGGTCACAGGGCCGGCTGTGCGGCCCAGTCTTCACCCTGGTGGGCCAGGGCAGGGACGGTGACCAGAGCTGGCGCCTGGAGCACCGCACAAACAGGGAGACCCTAGAGGCGCCAAAGGCTCCAGTGCTGTTTCACATTTTCCCGTTGCCTCGGCCTCTGCGACACGTGTCCCGTGACTTACTGTCAAAGCACTGGGTCCACGCACGGCGTTGTTACAGCTGGACTGCGTCCATGGAGGCGGGAGAAAATCAGTTCCCGCCTTTCGTGCTGTGAAACCGTGGACTTGAAACGTGTAAAGGGAAATATAAGGAACAGCATGATCGCTTCCTAAATAACAGTTGCCGGAGTTAATGAAACTACAGCTGTAGGCCTGCCTGCTTTCATGCGTCCTCCGCAGCCCATGGAGGCATCTAGAATGTTCTCGGGCGTCAGGCGTGGAGTCTGGCGGCAGTGGAGGAGAGGTGCTTTTGCGTTAAGCTTCTGGAAAAGTAAACAGTGGAGTCAGTCCTGCCCTCCCCTAGGAAACCGCAGTCAGAGTGGGTGGGAGGGAGGGTGATGCTTTCTCAGAGTCCATCGAGGCCACAGAAACGTCCTAACATCGGAGACCCAGCCACAGAGACCGCCCAACTCTTGATAGAATTCCACTCGGAATATTTCAGGGCTTTTCCCCACTTCTCATCGGCGCAGCAGGCGCCCCTGGGGGTCCGGGCAGCCATGGGCGCCCCCACCCCACCCAGGTCCCTGAAGCGGCCATGCCCGCCCTTCCAGAAAACACGCCTCAGCAGAGCCTGGAGGGGGGGCACGTTCAGCCTCCGCGAGGTGCCCGGTGAGGACCCGTCCACCGGGGCCAGGCCGCCTGGTTAGCGGGCCCCTCGTGTGACAGTGGCCGCCACTGGCGGGACCTGGTGCCCCCGTGTCTGCAGGCACTGCAGGGGTGGGGTGAGCCGCTGTGCCCCCGTCAGCCCCAGATCCTAAGGAGATGGGAGTTCCTAGAAGGGTGACAAAGGTAACTAGAAAGTTGGAGGAAAGTTCGGACCTCAAACCAGTTTAATTTAACGCGAAAGTTAACAAGGGGATCTGTACGCAGCTCACTGTGAGCCCCAACCTCCAAGAGGACGACGGGCCGCGGCGGACACGCCGTCCCTGAGAAGGCCCCGCCCCTCAGCACCGCAGTGACGGGGGGGACCCGTGCTGGCAGCTAGACGAGGTGCCCGGGGTCACGTGCTGCGGTGCTCTGCCACCGGGTGACCTCCCCACTCAAACGCTTTCTCACGGGTGAAAACGTCACTGAAAAGAAATCGGTCCCGTTTCGGGAAAGACGGAATAGAGGCGTTTCTCTTCATTCCTCCTGCTAAGCGGAACGAGAGCCTGGCGGACCTCGTAGCCTAGAGCACGCGTGCGGAGAGGAGAGGGGGGCCTGGGGCAGTCCCGCCTGAGCCCCGGGGTCCTTCCTTCTGGGTGTCCCTCTCTGGGACGGAGGAGCCGGCAGCTGGAAGTGGTGCTGGGCCCGGGGATGAGGACCCCGGGAGCCGGTGCTCCGCGAGGAAGGGGCGTCCCCGCAGCAGCCCCCGCGCTCCGCCCCGGCTCCCGGGGAAGTGCAGTAAGGAGCAGCCCTTGGGTGTCGCGTGGGGGTGGGAGGCGCCTGGAGACCCAGGCTGCACCGCACTGCACCCAGAAGATCACTCGCCGCACCAGGAACCAGGAAGCTTTCCGAGTGAGTCTGCGAGAAGGGACGCGAGCCCTGAGGGGCTGAGGCTAGACGGTCGGCCAAGGGTGTGCAGAAATATGGAACGAGCAACGGGAGCGCCCGGAACCAACGGAAACAGAAGGCGTCTCAGCCAACATGTGGGATATGTGGAGCAGAACCAAATGGAAACAGCCCAGAGCGCGGGGCCCCCCGCGCGGGCAGGGCGAACGGCCCAGAGACCCCAGCCTCGGGGACTCCGACCTTGTGCCCCTCGGGCCCCAGAGGGAGGACAGGGCAGGGCTGAGAAGACAGAGGGATGGCTGAGCACTCCCCAGACGTGGTCCACTCAGAGAAATCCACACCACGATGCTTCCCCCGGAGACGGCAGAAGACAGAGCCCTGGGCAGCGGCGGGCGGGGGTGCGGCCGAGGACAGCGGATCTCTGCAGAGCCCGGCGGGACGGTGTCCAGCCGCCGCCCAGCGACACTGCTCCCAGGGGAGGGGGCACACGAGCAGGGCGAGAGCAGTTTGTTTGACAAGTGAAACCTCCAGCTACCAAGTCCCCCAGCAGTTACGACCCCAGGTGGCCCCGGTGTGAAAGGTTAGGGTTACATGACAACTGGATTTGACAGTATTCACAGCACTTGTTTGTGGCAGCCGGAAACCGGGAATGACCCCGCTGCCGTCTTGTGATCAACGGGGCCGCAGAAGCGGGCACCCCCACCAGGAACACACGGGGTGCCGTGGCCGCAGCAGGGCACAAGTGTAGCCTCATGGTGACAAAACCGTAGGATGGGGGGCAGGTTAGCAGAGGCCGGGGGCTGGGGGTGCGGGTGGGAGAGAGCGTCAGGGGCCCCCACTGCCGCTCGTGGAGGTTCTGACCCTGTCGGTGCACACACGACACCCTGGCCATGAGACGGGGCTGCAGGTGAGCCACATGCCACCGCCGGGACAACGGGGTGAGGGGCATGGGTGGGGGGGCATGGGGGCACGGGGTCTCTGTTACTTCCTACAACTGCCTGTGGGTCTACAGAGACCTCAAAACACAGAGTTTAAGAAAGAACAAACGTACTCGTGTGAGCATCTGCTCCTCACAGGCCGTGTCATTGTGCTGTGGGTATT
>CM053566.1:87182284-87198360 GCA_028646485.1 Cryptoprocta ferox
TCTGTGCCCAGGAGGGTGTGTGCCCAGGAATGTGTGTGTGCCCAGGGGGCTGTGTGTGCCCAGGAGGGTGTGTGCCCAGGAGGGTGTGTGTGCCCAGGAGGGTGTGTGTTCCCAGGAGGGGCTGTGTGTCTGGGATGGTCCATCTGTTCAGGGACACCTTCCTCAAGGGACTTTAGCCCTGGGTTTGCCCTGACCCCAGGAAGCTCACTGGGACAGCCTAGGGCCACCGTAGAGAATGGAAGGGGACCCGAGGAGGAGGACATCCAGGAGCAACTCCACATGCCCTTGTTTAAAACAGAAACAGTAAATGAGTCCATATTTTTCAAATGCAGGTAAAACTGAATAATTCAAATTCGATGGAGTGCCTGGAATCGAATCTCTTCTGGTTCGTCTTCTCCAACGGAAATTAGAAACCGTAAGGAATTGACCAGCCAAGGGCTGGAGGACCGCAGGGCTGGGGCGGTGGGCCCCAGAGGAGTGACTTCTCCCCGAGGGAGGCCCCCTCTCAGGACCTGGGGAGACAGAGCAGGGGGACACTGAGCACGGGCGGCAGGAGAGAAGGCAGGCGCGGCCGGGTGCAGGGAGGCGGAGGAGGGCCCCACATCCCGGGGGGACAGAGCCTCCTGGCAGGCGCCCGCCTCCCTTCCCAGCCGGGGGTCATTTGTGCCTTGTCTGCTAGGAACCTCAGAGGATACAGGCCCAGGGACCCCCCTCTGAGTCACCAGACGCTTGCTCTCTGCCATTTTTCCACTGTCCCGTTAACTGGCATCTTCTTTATCTTAACCCCGAATCCCTTTTGGAAACAGACAGGCAGTAACGGGACACCCAGAGGGAGGACGGGCCCCGCGCACATCCTGGCGCGCCCGGCGCTGCCTCGCCCCAGCGCCCTGGCCCCCACACCCTCCCCGGAGACGGGTTCGCAGTGATGAAGGAGCGCACGCAGTGCTGTGGCGATCGGAGGGACAGACTGCGATGCACGTGCGGAGACATTTCTTTACAACCACGGTTACGGGGCAGTAAACGTCCCTTCACATGAACGCGCTAAATACTTGGGGCCAGTTGTAGCGAATCCTCGGTGTGGGGCCGGGTGTGGGACGCAGCGTGCCATGGGGCCGTCGGGCAGGTGCTGCCCGAGCCGAGTCCTGCTTGCAGGAGGGCCTGACACCCCGGGGCTCAGGGAGGACACTCTGGCTCGGGTCTGTCCCCAGCGTCCTGACAGCAGGCCCAGGAAACCCTGTCTCCCCCACCCCTAACCCAGCTCTGCCCCCGCCCAGACCCCCGCCCTCCAGCTCAAGGACAGAGAAGCCCTGGCAGGTGCCCCTGATCCTGGGACCCAACGCCCCCAGGCAGGGCACCCCGAGACTCCCCTCCTTCCTGCAGTGAATGGGAGGGGCCGCCCTCCCTGGAGAACAGGCCAGATGTCTCCCCTACCCTGGGCGTCTGCCCCCGGGGGTGGGGACAGGCCTGGCCTGCGCCAGCAGCATCCCCCCGCCCCAGGCGGGCAGGCCCTCCTCCTGGCGCCCGCGGCTGGGCGTATGGGCTCAGGGACTCCTGTAAGTGGAGTCTCACCCAAGACATCAGCACCAGGTAGGCCAGTAACGTGGGCTGGCCCTCGTTCCCAAGACTGCCCGTCCCTGGACACCCGGGAGGGTGACCAACCACCCGGTGTCCCCGGGACTTGGCTGGCCTTAGTGCTCCGAGCCCTGTGTCCCAGGAACCCCTGGTGGTGGACACGCCGGACAGCTGGCCGCCCGAGGCCTGACCTGCGCGACCGGCCCCCGGTGCTCCAGTCTCTGGGCCACAGCCTCCGAGCTGTCTACCCCCTCTGGGGCCTGAGGAGGCCAAGGGCATGAGGGGAGCTAACCGGAAGCAGGGGCGGTTCTGGCCGCCTCCTCCTGCAGCCTGCTTCCCGGGGCGTGGATGCCCCCCGCTGCCCTAACCAAGCCCCCTAAACCCGGCAGCTCCACACAGGGGAAATTCGCTCTCTCTGGAGGCCAGTGCTCTGAGGTCGAGGAGTCTCAGTGCCATGCTGCCCGGAGAATCCGGAGGAAGATGCTTCCGGTCTCTTCCAGCCTCTGGTGGTGCCGGAGCCCCTGGCTTCCCACCACGTGTCCCCAGTCCCGTGGCTTCTCTGTGCGGGGTCTGCCGCACCCCCTCTGAGGATGACAGTCCTATCCGGGGCCGCCTAACCAAGGACGACACCCTCATCACACCTGCGAAACCCTGAGCAGGCGCATCAGGGGCCCTGCTCAGCCCGGCACACCTCCTCTCTGCAGCAGGCGTCAGACGGGTCTGCTCAGCCCGTCCTTGCGGCTCAGCGCTGCCCTTGCCAGTCTCTCTCGGGCTCCCGCACCCCCAGCAGTGTCAGCACTTGATGAGCTGTGGCGTTCGATGGACGCTATGTGCAGAAAGGCCGCTCTGAACCCCAAACTCTGAGCAACGAATGTCTGTGGCCTCCTGGAGCCCAGGCTGACCACAGACCACATCGCTGGGTGCAGGGTCGTCTGCCAGCTCGTGGAAGACCCCACGGAGACCCCACGGCCGCTCACGCAGACCACACCCGGGCGCCAGGCCGCCAGCCCACGGCGGCACGTGGGAGCTTGTCCCCTCAGTGTCCAGGCAGCCCTGGCCCGACACCTTGCCGAGCCTCGAAAGGTGTGCGCAGGTGGTGTCACTCAGCGCCGAGGACGGGCTCTAAGTTTGCTGCGATCCAACCGCTAACGTCCTGCGGCAGAAGAACTTTATCGCGAGACCAACAGAGACCTGCGATCCCGAGCCCTGGGGCCCTCTTCCCGCAGGACCCCCCACAGTCGCTGTTTCCGAAGGTGCCCGCTTCAATTCTAGAGGCTGTCCTGGGGCGAGACCCTCTGCCTGGGTGGCCGGTGGGGCCTCGGCGCAGCCGAGACAGCAGGGGGGCGGCTGAGGCCACGCCTCTCCGTCCCTCAGCGCCCCAACCTGCTGGGGGCGGCGATTAATCTCTTCACTGGGGCTCCTCCCGTCCTCTCCCAAGGTCTGGGGTCTGACAGACCCTGGACACGTGGGCAAGTGTCCTTTCGTCCCAGTCTGCAGACACCCACATTGTCCACGTGCGTGGCTGAGGCTGGACCCCAAGGGCACGGGCACCACTCCCTGCAAGTTCCTGACCATCCAGGCTTCTCCAACGCAACACTGGTGGTCCCACAACGTGAGGGGCACGCAGCCCCTCCCCCAGCTCAGGGCCAGCCCACCCCCCACACCAGCCTGTCCGAAGCTAGGGTTAGGGTTAGGGGTGGGGGGTGCTGACCCCTGAGGCCCTGGGGCGCGGGGCCAGATGCTTCCCTGCAAGGGCTTCCCAGTTCCCTGGGAATCTGCTACAAGGGCAGGTGTCAGGCCGCAGAGCTCGAGGTGAGACCCTCCCGTCTGCCCCCAGTGGGGTCAGCAGGGGACCTCCAGCATCAAGCACTTTATCTGCTCGGCCACATGGGACTCGACCCCCGGTTTGGGGCCCGAGGCGGGAAAGCTAATACTTGCATCAAGCACCCCTCCTTGACCTGCAGGCCCTTGGCCTCCCCCGCGACCCCACCTCGCCCCGACCATTAGCACCGGCACTCAGGACCACTCCCTGGGACCCTGGAGCCCACCGCAGAAAGACCCTAAAAGTCACAGGATGTGAGGATGGATGGGAATATTTTTTTCTTTTCCATTTTAACTGAAGGAAGAGGTGCTGTCCTCTCTTTGTTTTATCTCTGTAATTTCAATTTCTTTCTTTTTTACAAAATTTTTAATGTTTTTATTTATTTTTGAGAGAGAGAGAGAGAGAGACAGAGTGTGAGCAGGGGAGGGGCAGAGAGGGAGACACAGAATCCAAAGCAGCTCCAGCCTCCGAGCTGTCAGCACAGAGCCTGACGCGGGGCTCGAACCCACGAACCGTGAGATCATGCCCTGAGCCGAAGTCAGACGCTTAACTGACTGAGCCCCCCAGGCGCCCCTAAATTTATTTCTAAATTGTTTAATAAATTTTTCATTTTACATAATAGTTTCAAAACCAGCACAGAGTTCTCCTGAACCCCCATCGCTAACACCTCACGTTGTGATGTATCAATCACGTAGGTGCTGTGCTAAATGAATGCATGATGAACCCATAGTAACACAGCGTCATTAACCAAACCCGTATTTTGTTCAGATTTCCTCGGCGCCCCTGACGTCCTCCTTCTGTCCTGGGACCCCATCCGGGCAGGTCGGCGCGTCCCATTTGGACCTCACATGACCTTAGGCTCCTCGGGACTGTGACAGCCTCCCAGATGGTCCTCGTTTCTGATGCCTGGACAGTTTTGGGGACGTTTTCGGTGCCCCTGGTGTGTGTGTGGGGGGGAGAGGGTCGTGCTCACTTTCCGGTGGCGACACTGGAGTTACGGACTTGGTGGGGGGAGGTGCACTCCTCGGTCTGGGTGAGCCATGCACAGGGGGCATCGCAGCTGACACTTTTGTGGCCGTGGGGCTGGGGGTCATGGAGGATCCCACGCGGAGCCGCCCCAACCCCTTCTCTGTGGAGAGACCCCCGCCCCCAGGGTGGGCTTCCTCCTGGGGCGCAGAGTCCCCGGAATGATTTCGGATTCTTCTACATGGACGTCTGTCCTCCCCCTCGGCTTCCTTCTCACACAATAACTCCCAAGTCATTATTTAGACTCTGTTAGAGACAGGAGACCCAGCGTTTTCTCCACCAGGAAGCACAGAGCAACGGGCCCGGCGGCCCCTCCGCTCGTCTTGCGTAACCGGATGACCCAGACCGGAGGCCCCCTCCCCGGCCGGCACCTTCTCCAGCTCCCCCAGGCCCCGCCATCCGGGGGCTGCTCTGCCCCCGAGCCCACCCTCCTGGCCGCCTGCGTCTCCTCCCTGCCTCACGCCCCCGCCCTGCACCCCACCCCCCCAATCTTATCTGAACAGAAGTACGTGGAAACCGAGACCCCAAAGCAGGTGCTCACGGATGGCCGGGCGGGACCCTGCCCGTCCCATGGCCCAGTGTCAAGACTCACGTGGGGCCCGCGTGGCGCAGGGCTCCGGGGCAGAGACAAGGACTCTGCTGCACAGCCTGCCCTCGGCCCCCGCCTGCACAGACATTATGCGTGGGGTGGGCGGCCTGCCTTCAGCGCCTGCTCTGCCCTCAGTGTCCCCGTCTGTGAAATGTGCTTCTGAGCACCGTCCGAGGCTGCCCTGAGTTCTGCATGAGGCGGGTGTGGCTCAGCGCCTGTGTGCGGGGCGCCCCACGCATCTCTCACCCTGTGGCCTCCGCCGTGTCTTTCTCAGAACCCGGGAGCAGCCGCACCAGCTGAGGGATGTGCTGACGGTGGAGACCCCGAGGTGAAGAGACGGACGCGGCAGGCAGGACCCAGGCCTCCAGCAGCTGCGGGTCAGGGCCTCGTCCACGCCACCACGGGCCCGTCTGTGGCCCTGCAGGACAGGCTGCCAAGTGACTCCTTGGGGGGTAGCCCCCAGCAGCCCCATCGGCCCCCCGGGCTCTGCCTGGGGCCGGCCACAGAGACGCCCCGTCGTCCTGGCCCCCGGCACCGTCTGCGCGACAGGAAGAGCGAGCCGCTGCCTTGCCACCGGTCTCCTCCCGCCTGCAGGCCCGGCCCCAGGGCAGATGAGCAGAGCCGCGAGGCGCCTGGGAGGCCGGCTGTGAGGTTGGGCCCCGGCCCCTGGCCCCCTGGTGGCAGGGAGAGGAGCCCCCCGGGGTCTCGTGACCGGGGCCCCTGGTGCCGAGTGGCCGCAGGGCGTGTGCGTCCCCGCACCACCCAGGGGTGCCTGGCGGACACTTGCTTCAGGACCTTGGGCCCACAGGGAGCGTGAGAAGTTCACGTGGACTTGGTGTCCAGGAGCGGCGGCGGTGGGAGGGAGCGAGAGCCGTGATCTAATAATGCCTCCGAAGGCATCGCACGCTAAGGGCCGCTCCCTCTCAATCACCCGGGCCCCCGGGCCCTCTAAACCAGGCAACTTTAAAAGAAACATGTGTCTTTCCAAATTAGCTCTGCATCGAAGGATAATAAGATGGCAAGAGTTGTATTAATTAACTTACAGCGAGCGGGCTGTTTTATCTGCTGCGAAGGGAACCAGCATTTATTAAGCCGAGAGCGTGACCCAGGCCCCACTGGGCACGTCCCCGACGCTCCTGCCGCTTCTCACGGAGCTCGGCCCGTGGTGGGGCCTGCGTGCGGCCCAGAGGCTGTCTCGGCCCCGACCCCGACCCTGCCGCGGCCCCGTGTTCCTCCCCCGAGTCTGCCCGCAGCATCCGAATCTGCCGCGGGTCTGTGCTTCGTGTGGAAAGGCCGGGAGAAAACCTCTCCCAAAGAGTAGATTTTTCACGGAACGGGGACTGGGCGCTAACACGAGCCCGTGTGACTCAGGCCCGAGGCGCGTGGTGAGCTCATCCCACCTGCCCCAGGGCCTCTGAGGCCGGTGACGGGTGGCCCCGGGCTCACGGCAGACATGTCCACCTTGAAGAGTCAGGGTCCCGTCCCGCCTCTCCACACCGCAGCCCCAGGCCTGGCTCGGCTGGAGGCGGGGTGGCCCCCCATGGTCTGGGAGCTCCCCTGGCCGTGTCCCCAGCCCCGCCACCAGCATTGTAGACTCAACATGAACTCGCTGTAGAATCAAAGGCAGGGTTTCTGTGAGGAGCAGGCCGAAAGCTGAGCCCGGCCAGAGGCCCACCTGCCGACTGGCCCGTGATGCCGCCTCACCAGTGAGGGTCACTCTGCCTTGAGAGCAAGCTCTAAACTCTCTCTACGACCCACCACCCAGGGAAACGTGAGGGGAGTGTGAGGACAGCCAGAGCCGCCTTCTCAGACCCCTGTGTCCTCCTAAGCCTGCTGTCAGGCCCAAAGGGGGTCCGGCAGGTCCCCTCTGGTCGAGTGCCAGGTAAGTGAGCCTGGGAGCGGGGAGAGGGGGGAAGCCACGTCCACAGGTGGGCAGGTGACCGTGAAGGGCGGCGGAGCCGGACCGCCGACGCAGGAGGGCAGAGCCAGCCCGCGTCACACTTGGACGGTGGGTGGGCTGCGAGCGCCTGCACCCACGGGGCACCCACGGCCCGTGTGGACGGAGCGCATCCTCCCCAGAGCTCAGGAGTGCAGCCGCGGGTGCTGGCTCAGCGGTGGAAGATTCTGGGGCTGAGCCAGGAAGCAGGGCTGAGGGGGACGACGGGGGCGTGAGGTGGGATCCAGCTCACGGCCGAGTGACAGGGAGACAAGGGGACAGCTGGCAGGCTCAGAGCACGGGATAGCTTCGTGTCCTGTGTCTGACACCTCAGATGCCACAGGAGATGACACGTAACCCTGTTCCTGAAATTTCAACACCTTTGGAGTAAATGACCTTTGAGGTGCTTTCTGTACGGTTAGGAAACTCCCGTTTCCACCACGTGCTGTCCCAAAAATGAGCCGAGGAAACGCGGCAGCACATGCACAGGGGCAGCGGCCCCACACCCGCCGGGAGGACAGGAGGCCCCAAGACCTCAGGGCGGCTCCCACCCACGCAGTGACACCTCCGGGGCCACCCCCTGGGCCACCCTCCCTGCTGGCCAAGCGTTCACACCCGACGCAGAAACGGCCCCATTTCCCTTGCGGGGGTGGGGGTGTGCTGGCAGGGCTGGCTGCTGCTCCTGGGGCCCCGCACGGGCTGGTCCCACCCACCTGCTCCCCACACGGTGTAGCACCCCCGTCCCCAGGAGCCGGCCGAGCCCAGGCCCAGGGATGGCAGGCCTGCGGCCCCTCCTGCCTGGGGGTGGGGTCTCAGGCCGTTGGCGGTGGGACGCGTCGG
Organism: Cryptoprocta ferox; assembly: GCA_028646485.1. Taxonomy (NCBI): domain Eukaryota; kingdom Metazoa; phylum Chordata; class Mammalia; order Carnivora; family Eupleridae; genus Cryptoprocta; species Cryptoprocta ferox. The sequence goes on from CM053566.1 coordinate 87,190,070, forward strand.
CTCTTGAGCTCGGCCAAGCGGCGCTCCCGAGGTCATCAAAGCCTGTCCCTCGTGTGGCTCGTGTGGCCAGGGTGGGGCTTTGGGGCCATCGGCGTGATTTCCCCCACCCGCGGGGCTGGGCCCTGGCGCATTTCTGTCTCCCTCCCTCGCCAGCCTGAGAATGGCCTTCACCACCAGTGAAAGGGCCCAAGAACCGTGCGTGTGAAGGGGGCGCGTGCGCTTGCAGAGGCCGAGCAAACAGTCCAAGGAAACGGGACCTAAGCGGCGGGCCCCCCACCCGACGTCGGGGTCCTCGCGGATCCGTGGTCTTTTGGCGGCAGCAACCTGTGATCTGTTTGGGCTGGTTTTCCGCCCGAACCCTCTGGCTCGGAAGTGTCCTTGTCTGGGCCTCCTGCCCCACCTGCCCCTCCCTCCATGTGTCCACACTCCCCGCAGGCAGGAGGGTACCCGGGGGCCCCTCGGGCTCAGGACCTGGGAACAGGATCAGGTGCTGTCGTCCGTGACCGTGCACTCGGCCTGGGTCACACAACTGCGTGTGTGAGCTCGGCCCTTTTTCTGCCCCGCGGTGGGGTGTTTGTCGCTAATGTTCACAGGGAATCCAGCCTCCGAGACCCTGTCCAGCGGACCTTTCCATTTGTTATGCAGAACCTGAAGGGCCTGGGGCCCCCGGCCTGTGGAGGGACACAACTCCTGAGCTGCGTGTTTGCAGAGTGGTGCCCAAGGCAGGGCCCGTGTGACCTGCAGACAAAGGCAGCCAGGGGGCTTCTGGGACACAGCCAGCGTGGCACCCCGGCCATAGATGACACGTGACAACGTGCTCTGCCTGCCCCCATCAGCAGAGGACAGGGACCCTTGTCACCCGGGAGGGGCTTCCAGAGCGCTGAGAGCAGGCGGGTCTCCTCAGCCGGCCTTGTAGGAGGTGTCACGTGCAGCTCCTCCCGGAACGCGCACAAGACAGTGGGAGGGGCCGGAGGGGCCGGGGACACAGACGGCCGCACGGAGTCACTCCGCAGCCGTGCCGTGGCTTCTCCAGCCAGCAGTCCTCAGGCCACGTTGCTCAGCTGCCTGGCATTGGCAGGCCCACTGACCGAGGCAGCAGGGGAGCCTGTCTCCTCGGGAAGGCACTGCCCCTCTGGCCGCCACACAGGAAGGAAGCTGGCCCTTAGCCTCAGTGACAGGCAAGTGATCGTTATTATTTTATTTTTTATTTCTGAGAGAGCAAGAGCACGGGGGGAGGGGCAGAGAGAGGGAGAGACAGAGAGAGAATCCCAAGCAGGCTCCGTGCTGTCAGCACAGAGCCAATGCAGGGCTCGAACCCATGAACCCCAAGATCATGACCTGAGCCGAAACCAAGACTTGCACACTTAACTGACTGAGCCCCCAGGCGCCCCAGGCAGGTGACCTTTAAAGGTGGATGGATGCCCAAGATGGGGTCAAGTAGAAACTGCTCAGTGCCCAAGAGCAGACCCAGGTGCCGGGGCTGAGTCTCTGGCCAGCTTCTGCTCGGGTGGGGGCCAGGGACCCTGCATGGGCTGCCGTGGAGGCAAGGCCATCACAGGCAAGAGGACACTGCGTCTCTTGTGCTTGAAGTTGGGCTTGGCCCGTGGATTCCAGTATGAGCCCAGGGCAAGGCGTGCCCTTCACCAACGCCCCGGGTCTAGTCCACTCTGTGGCTGGAGCCCCGCGGATGCAAGTGGGAGCAGGACTGTGTTAGCCAGGCCTGGGCACACGCGGGCACATGTGGGCAGACAGGCACACACGGGCACACAGACATGCAGGCACATGTGTACACACACAGACACACGCGGGAACACACGTGGACACATGCAGGCACACATGGGCACATACAGGCACATGGACACACATACAGGCACACCCGGGCACACATGGGCACATATGTGGGCACACATGGGCACACAGGCACACATGCAGGCACATATGCGGGCACACATGCAGGCACTCACGAGCACCCATGGGCACATGGGCACTTAGGCACATGGGCACACACGGGTGGTCACCACTGCCCCGCCCCTAACAGGGCTTTGGCCCTGACCTTGCAGGTGGGCCTGGCCTGACTGCAGTGCACACTGGTGCCGGCCGCGGGCACTGGCGGCACAGACGGCATCCGGCACCGGAAGCGGGGCGGGCAGGCGGTGGGGATGGGTGCTCAGAACCGGGCACTAAGCTCCGCGGTGTTGGCTGCTGCACGGGACAGGGCTCGTTACCTCGCTGTGTGTTCTCTCCCGACGTGCCGCCTGAGCCCGAAGTGTGAGGGCAGGAGCCGCGTGTCCCCCGGGCAGGAGGTTTCCCAACACCTCGTGTCCTGGCGAAGCTGGAGGAGACGGCGGAAAGCACTAGCAATAACCAGTCTGGCATCCTTGGCATTAGTTTGGTATTTCCAGAGATGGGGGGCATGGGGCTGAGACAGCAGTGTAGTTATGACGAGTGGGGACAGCCGTTCCCCGAGCGTCCGCCCCACCGGCTTCACCCAGCTGCCCGGCCGAGCCAGTCCTGGGCGCCAACCCCAGAGACAGGCTCCCGAGGGGCCCGTCTTCCCTGTGCGTCCTGCACCCCTGCTCCGAGCAGCTGGTGCGGTGAAGGGAGAGGTCGCTGCCGATCACATTCTGGAGGTCGGTGGAACAACCGTCGGGGCCTAAGTGTCCATAAATAGTGTTTACTGACTGGACTCGGCTCCATGGCGGAACTCGACAACCGCAGAAAACAGAGACTGCCCCTGCCTCTTGGGCACTCCGCCCCACGGACGTGTTTGCCCTGGGCAGAGGGACACTCCGCTCTGTCCAGCCCCAGCGGCCGGGCCTTGACTCCGAGATGTACGTGTGCAAAGATTAAGGAGAACCGAGTTCACAGAATTCAATATCCAAAAACAAACGGAAACGCACAATGTCTCCGAGCTTGCACTTGAGACTTCGAGTCTCCGGCTCAGTGCCAACCAGACACGTCCGAGTGCCCGCGGGCTCCGGGTCAGGAGGAGGTCCATCCACACAGCCCAGGGGCGCTTTCACGCGGAAAGGGGTACTGGAGGTCTGGTGTGGCGTCCTTGGGTTCATGATCGAGCCGACGCTCGGCGAGCCCCAGATCGGCACCGTGGTGCAGCCCACGGACCTTCTGCCTCACCCGCTGGCTTAAAGCACCGCCCGCCAAACAGCAGCTGGTGGCTGACTGGTGACAGATTGGCTCCAGTCCCAGTTACAAACCCCGGCCCGGGGACCCTAGGGCCCAGGACACCACCAGCCAGTCCACGAGGTCAGAACCAGCTGGCGGTGGTGCCGAGGGGCCGTCGGCCTCTGAAGCGTGCTCAGCCGCGATCATGTACTTGCCGTGAAGCCACATGATGCGGGTCCCTGACAAGTACCCTCAACGCAGTAGGAAGTGCTATTTTATGACCTTCTGACCCTCGGGTACCGGTCCTGTCCCGTGTGGGCCTCCGGGGGCGCGCGAGGCTGCCTGATGCCGATGGGAAGGAGGAGGCCTGGCCCAGACCAAACCGGCCCCTGGTCACACTTGGGGCCCAGCCAACACTGATGGGCACTCGGCTGTGGGCGTCAGGCAGATGTTTTCTCGAAAATGAACAAGGTGAGCACTTTGCTTTGAGGCAAATGGTCTGACAGTACTTGCTGCTGACGGCAAAACGTCAACTTTCCGGCGAACATTAGAACTCTGGAAAGCTCGTTCGGCCCCTGGGCTCTCCCCCACTCTCCACGTTTCTGAGCAGTTGGCGGTGATGGGACGATTGGACTTGTCGATGTTGTATAAAGAAACGCGTGGACATTCGGCGGATCTGCACGGCCCAAACGTGCTCCCAACAGCCAGGGCCCGGTGCTCGGAAACCACCCTGGCCCGTCAGGCAGGTCGCAGGGGGACCAGGACGGAGCGGTTTGCTGGTGCGGCTCGAATCCACGTGGCAGCTGGCCTTCGAGAAACTAGCGTTTATCACAATTTGTGTAATTTCAAAGAATAGTCACAATTATCCGAAAAGACTAACAAAACCCTCCTCTTTTCCAAATAAATACTTGGGATAGAGATGCGATTCTGACTACTAAGCCAGACGTAAAAGAGATTCTTCTCGCTAAAAACTTCCTGTTATGTTTCATAAAAGGTCACTTACGCTCATACTTAAAGGGTTTGTTACTGTTACTTTTAAGTGAATCAGTCAATAAATATTTTTTAAATTTCTCAGCTCTAATTGCTAGTATGATATGTGTCAGTAGGTTCCCACCACAGAAACAAACGCTCTTGGGGGTCTTCAATAACTTTGAAAGATGTTCTGAGACCAAAACAAATAATAACTGCTAGACATTGTAGCGTAGCACAAGTTGGCAACTTTCTAAGAAGACTGTTTATTAATAGAGCAAATGTTCAGTCTGTCTCCCCCGTGTGATGGCTGGAAAGCGCTTTCTAGAAAATGCAGTGGGGCGATCTTTCTGTGGATGTAGAAGAGCATCCTGGAGGCCTGCCTGGAGGAGTTGGCACTGTGCATTCTGCAGCGAAGGCCATGCACCTGTCTGTGCCTCCCTGGGTTTTGCGCTGGACCCATGACAGGCCCTGCAGCTTCTGTCCAGACTCTGGTCTGACACCCAGGCAGCCATCATCCGGCCCCCCCAGCCCCACCCCAGGCAGCCATCTTTCTGCCTCCAGGCCCTTCGAGTGCCTATGTTTTCATTTAACAAAACATAATCTGATTCAGCAACTATGCGCTGGGCATCTGTTCTGCTGTGCTGTCCCGGGGGACTGCAAATGCACAATAACTCGCTTCCCTGATTAAAGAGCCCATCCCGACCAGCGTGACTATCACAGATCTGAGCTGTGGGGAAAGCCTGCAAGCGGCCGTGACCTTCACACGGGGCGCCGAGCGTACACCAAGGTCCCCGTGCCGAGCCCAGGGGCAGAGCTCCGGGCATGCGGGATGAGCCGGCACCTGGTGTGTCAAGCGCAGTTGAGGCGTCTACGCTGGGGATGCCAGGCTAAACGCCAGTGCAGGACAGAGGAGGTGCTTTTTTTGTAGGAAATCAGCTTTGATTCAAGACAGTGACCAGCAAAACCAGCCGATGACCCGAATCTGGTGGGGGGGGGACACAAACAGGACACGGGGACCAACCACCCGCTTGGAGGCCCAAGCCCTCAGGGACGGGCCCAGAGCACGGGCTGTGGACGGGCCACACCAGCCCCGTGTCCTCTGGCTTTGCTCCGTGCAAGTCAGGCACGCAGCTGTGGCTTCAAGCACGCACTCGATCCCTGTACCTGGTGGCCTGCTGCCCTGTGGGCATCCGCGGAGAGAGACGCACGGGCTGGAGGCAGACGCACGCGCACTGGCTCAGGGAAATGGACGCAGCCTGGAAAACAGCACAGTCCGCTCTCACCGGCAGATGACACTGCCGTCAGTGGTGGGTAAACGGCAAGTCCCACGGTGGGATGGCTCTCTGTTCTGTGCGTGGCCCGTGTGTGGCCCTGGCTCCTCGGCAGCCCTCTGGCCACTGTCACCCCGTCTCCCCGGACAGCTGGGCTCGGGGCCGGGGAAGTGGTGCCCAGGGCCTGGCAGTGAAGGCAGAGCACAGACCCCGCAGGAGGTGACTAGAGTCGGGGGCCGGCCTGGAGGTCACAGGCTGCCTGGGAAGATCTTCATGGTCCATGGTCCCAGCCTTTGGAGACCGTGTGTGCTTGTTTGGGGACAAGGGCCCCGCCTGGCGGGGGGGGGGGACACTGACCTGGAGGCCCTGCCTGGTCCGTGGCCCCTGCCCCACCTTGGCCCTGCCCCAGTCCACCCTGCCCCACCATGGCCCCTGCCCCACTGTGCCCCCTGCCCCAGTGGGCAGGCCACTCACATGCACAGGCTCGAGAAGGGGCCGGGCCTGAGCAAGGGGCAGAGCTGCCGGAAGACACCGTTTCTTCCTGGCACTGCCAGTGCCTCACCCCTGGGGTCCTGGAGCAGAGGAGAGCCGGCAGAGATGGGCCTCTGCTCAGTGCCCTTCCACAGTGGAAGGGGGAGGCCGGGCGAGGCCCCGCGGCGCAAAGGGGGAGGCTGGGGCCTGCTCCCCGGGGCAGGACTTGCTTGGAGGGGCTGTTGTGTGTGGTGCCCGGGGAGGCTGGGCCAAAGCATCACGTCTCCAGAAATGGCAAAGACCAGCGCGCAGACCAGGCATGGGGGCAACAGAGACCCCTGCCCTGTGGGGAGGACACAGAAGCCAAGGTGGCCTCCCCAAGGCACCTCCTGGGCCCCGAGACTCATGGGGCCACAGGAGATGGAGACCCTCCCAGGAATGATGGGCACCAGTTCCCCTCAGTGCTGGGGGGAGAGTAATCTGATTTGATAGAGAAAATATAGTGTGGCATTCCTTGTGCGCCCAGGTTCGCAGAGTAAGAAGCCGGGAAGACACGAGACCTGGGACCCCAGCCTGGAAGCCTGCAGCTGTCTGACCCCGCGGTGGCCTTCACACTCCACTCGGTGTTTCCACGACAAGCTGACTCTCGTGATGTGGAGCAAAAGCCCCTGACACCTGGTCACGTCCTCTCTGTGGCCATCCCTGAGCGTCACTCGTAAGGGCTCCCCTCCTAGACCTCAGCGTGTCCCCAGCGCCTGTTCTCATAAGACCGACCCTCCAGCCTGATGTTCCAGGAGCCCGGGGTCCCTCCTACGCATGCGTCTGACACCGAGAACCTTCTCCACCAGGCGGGCACTTGGGGCTTCATGAAGCCAGCTGCGGATCTGGCGGCGCACGGCCATCTCTCCTCGGAATTCGGGGGCGGGAGGGGGGCGCCGTCCGTCCTCAAGCGCTCGGCCCTAGCACTGCCGATGGAACATCTCATCCCCCGGCCGGACCGGAGCTTCCCCGCTGATGCCGGAAAGCTGCTCTGCGTGTCCTGCTCAGCCTGACCCGCGTCTGCCAGGGCGCCACCCCGAGGCCCCCCGCTCTGGGATCCTGCGCTTCGGGGTGTGCTGGCTGCTCGGCTGCGAGAAGCACCAGGGGACCCTCAGACGTGTGACCTCCACGCCGCTCAACGCTGAAACGAGTGGCCCCTAGGCCGGCTCCCGGGGGCCCCAGCCTGCATCCCAGGGCCGGGGGTCAGTGCAGAGCCCTCGAGGCAGGGACCCCGCATGCCCACCGCCCTGGGGAGTGGACCCCTTGGGTGCTCTCTGCTGCCCGGACCCTGCACTGTCTACCCTGCACTTGGACATCTCCGTGCGAGCAGCGTGGGGGTGCGGTCAGACCGCAGGGTCCCCTCCCTCTCTGTGCGCGGTCCTGTCCGGTGGGCAAGGCCTTTGTGCATCTGACCAGCCGCGCGGTCCTGGCGGAGAGTGAGCCCTGAGTGCCTGGGACCATCGGCACACAAGGCGGCCTGGTCCCCGCCCGTTTCCACCCCAGACAAGCCCGCCCGGCCGCCACGGCCCTCGGGTCCCAGTTTTGCCTCCGGCACGTAAGGCAGAAAGAAAGAATGTGGGTTTGAAGTTACAACGTTGGAAAAGTAATCACGGAAAATAAGACGGAGGAGCTCCGTGGGGCTGGAGGTCCCGGCTCCTCTACAACTCGCACCGCACGGAGGCCCCGGCTCCTCGGCTCGCGCTCAGCCTCCGTCGGCCTCCACAGCCCCCAGGGAGGAGCCGTCAGGCCTCTGGTCACCACCCCCCCGCCCTCAACCAAGAAGTGAGGTGTCAGCAGCTCCCGCGTCTGGCATGTCAGTAAAACAGAAAGGAATAATTGCTTCAAGTATGTACGCACACGCGTGTGCACACACAAGTGCACACACGCCTGTTTGCACGTATGCGTGTCATCTTCACATGGAACACACGTATTTTATTTATTCATCCTCAGCCTGTATGAAATACGTGTACCTGCACGTCTCGGGCGCGGTCGGAAGTCACCGGCCCGCCGGTGAAAGTCCTTCCTCCCAGGGCAGGGCTCCCTGGGGACCAGCCCTCCTCCTTCACGGGCTGACCCTCCACGGAGGCCCCGCACCTGACGAGCAAACGCCGAACCGCGGCCGGGCCCGTGGAGACACGGCGCTGGGTTCCTGCTAGACTCTGGCCACGTTTTCCTCCACGGAGCAACGCACCGCCGATGTGCGCATGTTTCTGCTCAAAGACGCCTTATGTACCACGCGGCGTGGACTCACTAACGAGCTCGCGGCCGGGATTCGGGCCTGAAGGAGCCCGTCTGACCCGCGGGTTTTCTCCGCGAGCGCCTCACGGCCTCCTGCGCCCACGGGCACGCAGACGGCTCTCCGGCGCTTCGCGTGGGGCCGTTTAAACCTGAGATCACCCGCAGAAACCACCCAAA
>CM053566.1:87198860-87227124 GCA_028646485.1 Cryptoprocta ferox
CTCCTCCATCTTTCACCCCTCCTCCCCTCCTCCCCCCTCCCTCTCTTCCCCCCTCCCTCTACCCTCTCCCCTTCTCCCCATCTTCCTCCTCCCCCTCCCCATCTGCCCTTGTTTCATCCTCCTTCTCCCTTCCCCCTCCCTTCCCCTCCCTTCCCCTCCCTTCCCCTCCCTTCCCCTCCCTTCCCCCTCCTCCTCCACCCCTTCTCCCTCCTCCTCCTTTTTTGCTGCAAAAAAGCCATATTGCTTCCGTGGCTTGGGAGAGGTCTTCTGGCTGCAGGGAAAGGCTCCGGCAGAGGCCCCAAAGCCCTGGGCTGGGACAGTTCCTGGTCTGCCTGAGCTGCTCACCCAGCTGTCACCAGAGTGTGGCCAGGGGTCTCCATCTCCCCCATGAGCCCCCGCCTGGCTCCGGAGAGGTTTCAGGAAGTCACAGAGCCGAGGTCAAGGCATGCAGACCAGCAGGGCCTGGTGTGCGTTCCCTGCGGCTGGCTCCCAGGGTGTGGCCCCCTCAGGCTGTGACAGCGGAACGCCTGGTGCCGGAGGCTGCCTGCTGAGCGGGTGCTGCCATCCCAGGGCCGGCCCACCCCTGCAGGGCCTCACGGCCACAGGGGACACAGGCACAGAGAGACGAGACACACGCAGCTGGCTGGGTGACCCTGGTGGATCTGGGGGCTCGCGGTGGTAACGGCAAGCAGCTCCCCATGAGAAGGTGCCAGCTGGTTCTAGAAGCAGCGGCAGCCGCACGGTGTCCCGGAGGCTGTCCCCGGACAGCAGACCGGCGGGCTCCTCAGGCCCGTTCCTCCCACTGCTGTTGGAGCAGGGGACAGGCCAGCGTGACCGCAGGGAGCTGCGGCCAGCGCCTTCGAGGACCAGAGCCACTTCTCTGCCGCCTGCCTCCGTGGGGCCGACGTGGCTCCCCACTCGACCGTGACTGACCGCGGCATCCGTTCCCTCTCGGGTCTGGCCCTTCCCCATTGTATGACCGGAAGTCAGACTGTGCTGTTGCCCAGTTTCTTCCAAACACGGTGACATCGTGCATAACCGAGCATCTTTTTACACGTTAGGGACTTTATTTCACACGGAATGGAGACACAGAAACGTGTTCGCGTCTCAGAGTTCCCCAGGAAGCTGAGCAAAAGTGTCTGGAGAATCCAAAACAGTGCGTGCGCATGAAGTGAAGCCTTGACTCAGATGAGTGCTGGGACCTAGGTGTTCAGTTTAATTGAATTTTCTGGTTAATCATGATTGACTGTGAAACCCATTGTCTTTCAAATCTTGTTTTTCAAACTCAGTTCAGTTACGTCTGTTGTCCTTCTTAGTAGCGAACAGCCCCAAGTGCTTACTTCTGCACACGTCTCAGCCTGGACCCCCCAGCAGAGCAGAGCTGGCAGAGACGCGGAGGGCGGCACCTCAGGAAAGGAGCAGGGAGGAGGCGGAGCTCCCTGACGGCCCCCACAACTGACTGGTTCACCGCTGCCGCCCGGCGGAAAGCCCCACGGTCGGCAAACACGCGGTATCTCACGGCATCTCCCGGCCTCTGTGGCGGAGGAGCCGCAGGCACAGGTCACCGCAGGGCTGCACTGGGATAGGCCACTTGCAGGCTCGCTGAATGGTGTCCGCAGGCCTCACGTCCCTGCCGCCAAGGCCAGAAGCGTTGGTGTCTTGCCGCGTGGGCCCCTCCGGAGGACAGACCTCGCACAGTGGCGGGCATGTACCCGGGGCAGCCCAGGTCCCCGCTCAGGCCCGCAGCTCAGGGGCCGGCGAGCCAGGCTGGAACTCGCGCCTGGGGAGAGAGCCCTCGAGAGAGGAAACTTGTGCGAGAACGCAGGCCACACTTGGTGGGGGAGGGGTGGCTGGTCGTGAAGACTCGGGGGTGGTGTCCTGCCGTGCAGGCCTTCCCTCCAGAGTGTTCCAGAACCCGGGGCCGGACACCTCCCAGACAGAGCGCCAGCTCTTTCCCTGACTGATGACTGTCCGGGGCCCTCTCCCGTCCTGTGCTGTCCTCTCCCGGATGAGTGGGGCCCACGGAGACACAGCCGTGGTGTCACCACAGCCTGCAGCGAGTGGGAAGGGTCCAGTGTTGCGGGGACGTATACCTTATGCCTGAATGTTGAATCGTGCTAAGTCAAGCCAACAAATTGTATAAAATGCGTATTTCCACTAACTTGACAAATATGCCCTCACAGACGTCTGGAAGTCGAGGCTTGCCTGGAGAATTCTCCCCGGGGCTCTGCACCAAACTGGTGGGATGCACAGGAGGCGAGGGGCCCAGACGGTGGGGACGCTGCCTCCTCGCCCCTGGCTCCGCCCCCTGCACCTGCCACAGCCCAGCCCTGCCCCTGGCCCCACCCCCTGCGCCCCCACCAACCTGGATCTGCCCCTGGAAGTAGGCTGCTCAGGAAGGAGTTCTGACCCTGGGGCTGCAGGGTCCCTGCTTGAGTGCGAGCTGCATCTGGCCCCCAGATCTCCTGCTCTAGACAAACTGCATGGGGGGCTGGAACACTCCGTGTGGTGCCCCTGTCGCTCACAGTTGGGCTCCTCCTCCATAGGGGTGAAGGCAGAGGCTACCTGCAGGCAGAGGGCCCTGGGGGACAGAGCGCAGTCTATGGGGAGTACCTTCTCTGTCCATCTGGCTCGAGAGGTCCATGTCCTCTCTGTGCTCACTCAGCCCCCCAGAAGCAGCTGGTCCACCCGGACACCGGCCCCCTGCCCACCTGCTCCCGGCGGCCTCACGGCAGGGCACCTGCAGCCTGGACCCCGGGCCCTCCACCGCCCTGCTCTTGGCGCACTGCACGCAAACACCCCTCTGCGCACCTGCTGACCCTCCTCACAGCCCTCTGGGCAAACCCAAAGCCAACAGCCAGGGCGCACTGAACATTCCAGAACGCAGCCCATCTCCGCTAGCCTGAAGCAGTTGGAAACAACTGGGCCTGAGGGCCAGGAACAAGGGGTGAGGAGGGCCGGGGGTGTCTTGGGGAGCACTCTGCCTGCTGTGGCGGCACGGCGTCAGCGGGCCTCAGAGGCTGCAGGGTTCACGGCGGCCATCCCCGTTGCAGGCCGTGAGATGATTAAACACGACAGCCTAGGGGCTTCTGCGCGCGCGGCGCCGGCATGTTTAATGGTGTTCCGGGGGAAGATCCTAATTACCTGTGAAATTGAGGATCTATTTTCAGATAGGGCTCCAAGAAGCGATTCTGCCAAACAGGCTGAAATGTTCTCTTTGTCCTCTGTACCTGGGCGGCGGGAGGGCCAGCCCGCTCACCACACCCCTGCCGGCTGCCCGCCCGGTGCGGGCAGACGGGGCCCCCGCCCACGAGGGGTGACCCGTGGTGATCACCACAGAGCAGCTCGCTGCGCCCAGCCCGGGGCCACCACGCGGGTGTGCGGCTCCCACCGCAGGCCGGCCAGGGGGCCTGCCCCGTGTCCCCGCAGCTCGGGGCGCTGTGCGCTGGGGGCCGGTCTCCGGAGCGTCAGCCGCTGCACATTTTCTTGGGAAGGGTGGGGCCTTGCGTTGGGTGGCCGCGTCTCCGGTTTGATCTCGTCCTGTGTTGACCTTTGCTGTCAGGATGTGTGTGCCTTCTGCCTGGGCAGCACGGCGACTGACGCGGGCCCTCATTCCATCTCAAACACCGCGCAGGGGGCACCCGGCTGTGTTTGCTGTCACCGCTCAGGCGCCCAGGCTCGGCGGCACGGAGACCCCCTGGAGGGGGACTTCCAGTTACGGCTGGACCTGGGGGTGGTGACTAGTCTTCCAGCTAAAGCCTTCCCACCACCTCTGTGCGTCCAGGCACTTGTCAGAGCTGTGCGGCCCCCAGACAGCAGGCTGCATGACGCTCGGCCACAGGGCCCCGAGGACGGTGTTGGGGACGAGGCGACGCCCTCGGGGAAGCCGGTGGAGGCCGAGCAGGGGGAGGTTTATCCCGGGTCTTAGCGCGTTGCACTAAAGCACCACCAACCTTCCTTCTCGCATGGTGGGCGCCCAGCCTAGACCGGACTTCATTCTGCAACATGGACACGTCCCCAGCCGGCACCCCCTCAGACCCACGCCCACCTTTCTGTTTGCTTTTCATGTTGCTCCCGGAGCAAGTCAACCAGGACCCCCAGAGAGGCCCCTGACGCCACAGCCAGTGCCCACGCGCAGACGGGAGGCCGGCGTTCCTGGGACAGCCCTCGGCGTGGTGAGCGATGCCCTGATAGAGATCAAGTCTCTATTACGGTCACGGGAGTGGGTGCTCCTGTTCTCCTTTTCGATGCTCGCTGGGACTCATTAAATTGATTTCACAACCTGCTGACGGGTTGTGACCTGCACTTTGTAAACAGCCACCTGGTCTCGGCGGACCTCACACAGGGTCTCATTCTGCCCTGTGCCGCCTTCCTGGGCTGGGGTCTGGACCCCACTGGTCCAACCACCCATGCGGCATGAGTGCCCTCGCAGCCCTGTGCCCCCCTGGCCTCCAAGCTCCCTGCGCCCAGTGCCCCGTGGCCCCGGGCAGCTCCAGGCAGGCTGGCCTGTGGTCCCAGGGTGTCCCCGTCTCCCTCCTCCTCGGCCCGGAGGCCAGGGTGTGAGGTGGCTTCACAGCAGACATGAAGTATACAGAGTCCGAGGCCCAGAGTTACGGATCATTCTGGAAATGTTCTTTATATGTTTTTACCACATTTTCCAAATTGTGCCCAACGGATCCCATTACTCTTAGAACCAGAAATAATGTCAACACTGGGATATGAATGAAAAAAAAGAACCCTCGAGCTGGGGACCCGCCCACATGCAGTGGGACAGTGGGGCCTGACTCCAGCCCCAGCCCCTGCCGGGCCATAGGCACCGCGGTCCCAGGCTGCCTGCCCTCCGAGGCCGGATGCTAGAGCGGGATGCTGGTTGGGCCCTCTGTGCAGGTCGCCCTGGCACCGGTGGCTTGTTTCCATGGGCTTGCCAGCAGCCTGCGTGGATGCCCTCCCTCTGGGCAGAGTCTGGCCGGGGAGGGAACCCTGTGTCCCCTGGAGAGCCCAGTCAGCCTCCAATGCCAGCACAGCAGAGCGTCCCTGATGGGGGGCGGGTGGGGGGACACAGGAGGGGCATGGAAGAGACGAGCCCTCGCCCCCCCCCCACTGTCTGCCCTGTCAGCCCCACTTGCCCGGAGGGAGGAGGGCAAGGCTCGGCCATGTGGGGTCTGCACACGGAGATGCCCGAGGGGAGACCCTCTACCCCGGTGATCGGTAAGCGAGATCGCTGAGCCAGGACACGGGAAGTTCCAACAACAAAGGGAAGATCGACTTCAGGAAAAGGAAGAACTTTTGTTCATGGGAAGCGCGCACTCAGGAGTGAGGGGGCGCGCCTCCGTCACAGGGCAGAGATCACAGCCCCGCAGCCCGCGCACACTGTGGCCGTGCAGAGCTCAACGGATGGACCTGGGCGGGCGCTCTGCGAACGAGATGTGCAGATGTCTGTCGGCGTCTGAGAAGATGCTCTCACTCAGGAAACACCCGCAGCTGCAGGACGACCCTGTCAAAGGGACCGACACCACCAAGTGCCGGAGCAGAGGGTCCCACACTCGCTGAGCACCACGCCGCGTGCACACCCAGCAGATCAGGCGCTTACGTCCGCCTGGGACACGCATTCACGTTTATAAAAGCTTCACGTGTAAGAGCCCCACACCGGGCACACCTGGGATGTGCGCTGACAGCAGAATCGGTAATACGTTTGGCGGACGCAGGCGCAGGAACACGACCCAGCCCTGCACACCCGCGGGCCCGGCCGGACAGCGCTCATGAAGGGGGGGGGGGCGGGGGCGGATGTGGGATTCCAGGCACAGCCTCCTGAGCTGACAGCAGAGCGCCGCTGCCCTTGGGAAGGCGTGAGGCCGGCGTCTGGGGCGCCAGCACGTTGCAAACCTCGATCTCGGGGTTTCGTGGCAGATAGTTGTGAACACGCTCGCCAAGCGGCACACGTCCTGTCGGTGCACTTGGCTGTACGCTAGTTGTACCGAATCCAAGGAATCGTGGGCCTCGGGACCAGGCGCCCTTGGAGCTGAATTGAGGTCTGCCGTTTGCTCTGCTCCTACGTGGCGCTGCCCACGCCACCCGCCCCCTCGGTGCCTCAGTTTCTTCACCTGCTGCAGGGGCTGTTGTGAAAACGCCCTCGGTGGATGCCGACCCGGCGCGGGGTCCCGCCCGGCCCCGGGAGTGCCGGCTGCTCCCGTGATTCGATTGCTCATCCTCTCCCGGTGGCCAGACTCGTCTGCCGCAGGCTGGCGCCGTCCCCGCCCTGTTTCTCCATTCTTCCCATCACGTGGCCTCAGCCTTCACTCAGCGTCCAAAGCCAGGTCTCAGGAGGTAGCCCCACCTGAGAGCTTCCTTTCTGTGCACACATGACTTGCTGTCACCTGTGGTGCATAAACATTGCTCACAAGTTTGGCACCAGCCGCTCTGTGCCTCCACATGCTAACAACAGAGTAACAAAGGGTTCCCAGCAAATGTGACAAGTGGAAGATAAAGCTGAGAGTCGGTGAGGCTTGGATTCAAGCTGCTTGTTACGCTTAGACCCTTTTCTGGCCTGAAACTGAGGGGCGGAGGTCAGATTGCCACCATCTCAAAAACACCAAAACACAAAAACCGTGAATGCTCCTTGATAATCAGCGAGCCTAGATTCGAGCCAGGGCTCCTCTAAGATCCAAACTGTGTCGAAGTCAATCAACCCACACAGAGTGAGATGCACACCGGCTGGAGCCCCCACTGGCAGCCCGAGGGCCATTCTGCCCACGAGCACTGTGGGGCCTTCACGCAGCCACACCAACCTCACCGTGGCCTTTTGCCGGATTTGCCATAAACCTTACATTGCGTCCTCAGGAAAGCTTGACCAGATGGCGCCAGCCGGCAGCTACTTGCTCTGATCTTTGGGGAGCTGGGTCCGTTTCTGGATCCCGTTGAGGGGATTAATGTTCATGTGTTCCGTGTAAACACACACACATCAGGACGAACACCCACACTGCCCTTGTACGTGCAGCCACAGGTACAGAGAAGTGAGCACGGGCCCGAATGTGGCCCTGATAACGTGACCTGTGGTCACAACAAAGTGCCTTATCTCCATGGCTCCTGGGAGCCTCCGGGGAAGCACATCCTAAGACACTGGGGTGGGGCCAGGACACGCGGCCACCAAGACGGAGCCTGGACTCCACCCGAGAGGCCGACGCTGAGGAGGCCCCACCGAGCCCCGAGCACCCAGGTCACCGCGCGGCGCCCAGGGCCCAGCCACAGGCGCCACCGGATCCAGTTCTCAGCACCCCCTGACTTGGGAAGCCTGCTCAGCGTCAAGTCTCTGCGACAGCGTTTGGGAGCCTCAGTCCCTGTAAACATTTTACAATTTTATTGCTCATTATGGCGGGTAGCAATTAAAGCTGTTGTGGTCACATAATGAAGACTAACGAGAGGCATACAAGGAAGGCTCTCAGTTTCTGTCAACCTGAATGCTGGTCTCCTGCCCGCCCGCCAGGGTGGGGCAGACGGGGCACTCGCTCCCCGGCATCCCAGGGGCCCAGGCAGACACCAGCCAAGCATCCCACCGTCGTCCCGGACGGCGGCGCGTGGGGCCGAGCAGCACGGAACAGCGTCCCGCTGGAATGCGTTCCTGGCACTGGGAAGGGGGTCTGGAAGCGAGGCAGGACTTAGTCACCCCTGCGTGACTCATCGTGGGGTGGCTGACACCGGAGAGATGTGGTCTGTCTTTCAGAAACACCGTCCTGCCGTCCGCCTGACTCTCGGCTGCTCCAGTTTCTCCCAAAATTACAGCGAGGGATGGTTTGCATGCAGATGAACATGCAGTTTTGAGCACCCCCAAAACTGACTCAACTAGAACCTTCTCCGGAGTCTTGCCCACGAACCAGTCCCTCACTCCCTGGTGGTCTGACCGCAGTGTCGGGCTCTCTGCACTTCCGTTTCTTACTGCTTGTCACCAGCTCTGACCGCCTGTCCAGACCCACTGCCTTCCATTGCCCCCCATCCCCCCACCCCCCACCCAGCCCAGCTGTGCGGCAGGACCCGTCAGCGCGTTCGAGGGAGGAGAGGCCCAGTCCCTGCCGGCCACATGGCACTGAGCACACACAGAAACTTCTACCTGCAAGGGCTCTGGGCTTGGGGTGGGGTCCTCCCGCCCCTCGGTCAGCGACCTAGGCCTCCTGACCATCACCTTAAAGAGCGGCTGTGCAGCCTGCCACCCATCCTGCACGGGGAGGTCAGGGACTCGAGAGCGAGAGTCAGTCTCCTCTTATGTAAACTGAACAAGAGAGTCTGGCAGGAGAAAGGGAGCATCCCCACCACGTGGCCGTTGTCCCCGAGCTCAGAGGGTCAGAGGTGGCCCTCTCTGGAAAGGCCGGGGGCTGTCACCGCCACAGCGACAGCATCCTCTAGGGGGTCTGTCCTCTAAGGGCTCTGGGCTGGGTGCTTCTAACCTTCCTCCTGACTCTGCGAGCAGGACGGCGAGGGGGACACGGCGGGAGCCTGCAGGGTCAGAGGAGATGGGGTTCACGAGGAAGCTGGTGGCTCGGTGGGGGCACAGCCGTCGTGCTCGGGGCCCAAGACAGGGAGGCCCTCGGAGCCCCCCAGCTCGGGCAGCTGATGACACGGCAGAGCCAGAGAGAGTCCGTGAGCCCCGCAGGCGGCAGTGCCTGGCCGTGCCCTGGCGGCCAGGGGACGGCGACCCGGCACCTGCGGGGGCTTGCAGCCAGCTCAGAGCGGAGTGGACCTGTGCTGGCTCTGCAGACGTGTTTGCTCCGTTCTCAGGACTCTGGGGAGCTAGATGCTGGTGACTTGCAATCATCCGTGATGAGAGAATTTACACCATAGAAACTGAGCAGCATCCGGAGTCCGGCTTTCTCCCCTGGGGAGCCAACCACTTGCACACGAGACACAAAGTACACAACAGAACATCCAGGGAGCAGGGGAAACCCTCGTGTATTTTGGAAAGATGCAAAAAGTCTTCACAGAAAAAGCACGGTCTAGGTAAAAGGAATTGTTCAGAGTGCTGAGCTCTTGGAAATTAAAAATTAAAGAAATTAACATTAAATTAAATTGGCAACTTAAAAAATGATGGCACAAATAAAAATTCAAAGGAAGAGATGAAGGCAAAGTTCAAATACCCTTAGGGGCACCTGGGGGGCTCAGGCAGTTAAGCGTCCAACTTCAGCTCAGGTCATGATCTCACGGTTGATGGCTTTGAGCCCCGCATCGGGCTCTGTGCTGACAGCTCGGAGCCTGGAGCTGCTTCAGATTCTGTCTCCCTCTCTCTCTGCCCCTCCCCCCCCAAAGATAAACAAACATTTTTAAAACTTTAAAAAAATATTCAAATACCCTAGGAAGCAGAGCCAGCTCAGGAGGAAGCAGGAGATGATACGACTTAGGAGATCCTCGTCCACGCCACCCCACATCTGACCCAGGGAGTTCCAGAAACAGAAAGCAGAAAGTGGGGGCCACATACCGTCCACAAAACCATGTGAACTCTCCCACGCGGGGACGCCCCTGGCTCTGCAGGCTGCAAGAGCGAAGCCGCGGGTGCCCTGAGTGGACACCCCCTCGCGGCCTGCTGGGCTCTGAGGCTGAAGAGAAAACAGGCAGCTGCCCAAGTTTGGACATCGGAACGGCCCTGGAGTCCTAAATAGCAACACGGAACCCAGAACACTGTGAGCAACGCCCCTCTGGTTTTTAGGACAGTAATTTCCTCCTGGAAGTTCCAAACCAAACACTTTTCAATCCAGCATGAAAGGAAGAAGATATTTTCAGATCTGAACGAGGCTCCTGCAGAATGTGAGGTGCCAACTCGAGGGCCGGGCCCTCGGGACAGCCCGTGTCCAGGAAACGGCCAGATCCGGGCGTGGGCACAGGGGGCCTCGGGAGGGCGTCCCCAGGAGAGCGCCAGAGAGCGTCGGCTGGATGGGGAGGCCCTGTGAGCTGAGCACTCGGTAAAACGAAAATCGAGGCAGTCGTGGACGTGCACAAGGAAGGACACGTACTCTTGACATGCTGGTCAGGGTGCAGCTTTGGTAGCAGTGTGGGCAGAAGTCCCGCACACCTGCGGCCTGTGGCTGCGTCCATGTTTGCTGCCAACCCCAGCCTGGCCCTTCCACACGTCCTGCCACACGTGAATGAGCAGCCCCGCCGGCCAGAGCCCAGTTTCCGGGTAAACCCATGCAGAGAAGCCTCGGACACGGATCCACGCACCGGGCGACCGACACTTCAACTGCTGGAGAAGCTGGAGGGGTGGGGGCTTGGGCCATGTGGAGAGTCCCCTCCGTGACGGGCGGACCACCACACTGGGGACGGAGGGACCTGGGGTTGCAGACCCCACTCACTCGTGCCAGAAGTCAGTCTTAGCAAAGGCAGACTTGCTCTCCTGGCTGGGAAGGGGACAGCTGGCCTGGGGATGACCAGCCCGGGGCCCACGGTTCCCCACAGACCCAGCAGACGGCCACCTGGGCTGGGTCACCTGAGCCGGGACACGCCTGAGGTGGAAGAGGCTCTGGGATGGGGTCTGGAGGCAACGCGGGAGGGTGACGAAAACCCCGAATCTTCACATTCTGGAGTCAGGAGCCGGCAGATAATACCTAAACCCTGAAAGCCTTTAAACAGCAGTGCAAACTGAGGTGAAATCAAACGGGTGTTAAAAGACTTGCAATGGGTCCTCGAGGGAGTGCGAAGCAGGGCGTGGACGGGCGCGGCCAAGAACGCGCTCTGCCCGGTGGTGGGGCTGAAATATAAAAATACATCCAGGTTCCTAAAACAATGTATTACTGTAACAGAAATAAAAACTAAAGAAGACAATAAAGCGATTGACAAAATAAGTTTTGCTGAAGCAAAGGAGCCTGTGTGCAGGAGGGAGATCGGTGAGCAGCTTGGGGGACCCCCCCACCCCCGAGCCCCCAGCACAGCCCAGGCCTCCCGCCGGAGGGTGAGGACGGCGGGCGCTCGCCCGGAGCCCTGCTTCCTGGGGACCCTGAGGCCGGAGCTCCTCAGAGATGGGCTGATGCCGGGAAAACGGGGTGCACTCGGTGGGCCCCGCGTTCCCGGCTCCCCTGGCCTCCCCGGTTCCAGGAGAGCGTGCTGAGGTTGGGCCGGGCCTGCCCTGCTGGGCCCCAGCCTCTCGCCCCGTCAGCCCCGAGCCCCTGGGACGTTCACGGAGTGGAAAGGAGGCTGAAAGCTTTAACCCGTGAATGGTTACGATTTTTAAAAACGGGGTCTGGCAAATGATTAAACTAAACCGCAGACCTAATTGCTTTCATTTAAAATAATACGAAAGCAAACGCGATATCGGGTTGAACTCGGAGGAGCAGTCTCCTTGGCACCAGAGCCCGGCGGCGATTTGTCACAGGGGAGGGCCCTCCCCCACGGGCCGCTGGGCAAACACGCTATGAAATGAGGTCCTTGGTGTCTGTTACGTTAAAGAAGTAGTTTTAAACGGAGCAAATGGCCACTTTGGGGACTGGTCCACCCCCTGCTTCTGCCTTCGGCCCTGAAAGCAAACCCCACTGCTGGGGCCAGAGCAGAGAGCGCCCACATTTTTGTTTCGGTGGCCAAATGCTGCGTGGGCTGCTGAGGCCGGGCCCCTGAAGGACTCCCAGCCCTGACGCAGCCGTGGGCCCGGAGGCCAGGGTGCGAGATACTGGAAACCGTGACTCAGAGGGGCCTCTGGCTCCTGGGCCCCGGCCAGGTGCCGGCGCGAGGCTGCCCTGCGCAGAGCTCGGGGCGGCAGCCGCCAGCGCGGACGCGTCTGCGCAGGCCTGCGCCCGGCCGGGAGCGCGCCGCGGGCACGGCGCTGACCCGGGCGGCGGGCAGGGCCCCGCACCCCAACCCCCGCCGCGGAACAGGGCGGCGGGGCCGGGCCCAGGGCAGGAGAAGGGAAGAGCCCGAAGCGCCCAGACGGGGGCCTCGGCCGGGCGCGCAGGCAGAGCAGGGGTGCGACCCCTCCCCGCCGCGCACACGGTGTTCTGAGTTCGCGTTCGCTCCCGAGTGGATCTGCGCGCATCGCTGCCAGAACAGCTGTTCACACGCGAGGGTGGGGCCCCGGGGCCCGACCCCCCGCGGCCCACCCACCGCGAGGCGCCCCGCCGCGGACAGCTGGGCCCCAGGCTCCCCAGTGAACTGAAGGAGAGAGAAATGGGGGTGGGCGTTGGAACGTGGTCGTAAATCTGGGATCTGTTTTTACTGGTGCTTCCATTTCAGATTTTCAGTTTGGAAAAATACTTTTTCATGCATTCCAGGCACCCCAGCGATGACCGAGAGATACCGATAATTGCAAAAACTACAAAGAGGAAAAACAAGAGGAAAGCCCTTTTCAGACTGGAGAACAAGCCCTAGCGAAGTGCAAGTCCTCTGGGTCCCTTCATCACCTTCACACTGAGCTCCACCTGTCTGGTTTCTGGTCATTTCTGTGCATCTTGCACTGGCGTAAATGCACCCGGGAGCCTCCTGGCCCTGAAGGCCACCCCCCTCCCCTGACCCTGGACGCCACCCGCCTCCCCTGACCCTGCACACCGTCCCCCTCCCCTGACCCTGCATGCTGCCCCCCTCCCCTGACCCTGGACACCACCCCCCTCCCCTGCCCCGTGCAGCCCCAGGAGCCACTGTGCGCGAAGCGACTAGAGGAGCCGGGCCCGGGTGCAGGACGCAGGACAGGAGGGCTGGGCCGTGCGGTCATGTGGAGTAAGGCGCTCCAGGAGCACAGGGCACACTGTGTGTCAGTTTGCTCGGATCCCCAACCAACCCGGGAGGCCTGTTATGTTCGGCCGTGGTTTCCTTCCTGCCTTGCCATGAAAGACTATTTTTGCCAAGCTGTGGAAGTCTGCGCGGCCGGTGGGGATGCCAAGCCTGAATAGGTGGGTTTAATTTGCTCCAGCTGCGCTGGCCGGCCCCTCTCGCTGCCGCGATGTGGCCAATAAAGTGACAGCGTCCGTCCCTTGGAAGCAGCTGCAAGCCATTCAGTCACATAAACCGAAATGAGAACACGGGGGAGAACCCAGACCTGCAATTCTGCCTGATTCCACAGCTGCTCGCGCCCAGCGAGACAGCCGCCCAAACAAAGCCACGTCCCTGGGCCGCGGACGGGAGGGAGGAGGGGGTTACTGCAGGCCCCAGGTGTGTTGGTGAGTGGCCGGGGGTGCGGGCACCAGCCTCGCCTCCAGGATTGCGTCCCGGTGGGTGAGGCGCAGGTCAGGCCCTCCAGCCTCGGCTACTCCGGAGGCCAGTGCAGCTGCGGAGGGGGCTGTTGGGGGGATGGGGGGGCCGGCTGCCGGCACCAGGCAGGATGGGCCCCCCAGCCCCGAGCTCCTCCTGCGCGTCCCACCCACCAGAAATGACTGCCCGAGATCCAAGAAGCAGCCAGAGAGCAGAGGAGGGAGACACGGCTCCAGCCAGGACATCCTGAGTGGGCCCCCGTGGGCGGCGTGGTTCCCAGGGGAGCAAGGGGCACCCGCTTCCCGGCCATCGGGCCTTGGGGACAAGCCTCGCGTGCCCCTCATGTTCCACCTCCCCAAGTCTGACCCATGCAGCCTGCAGGACCCCCAGGGAAGTCATGGTCCTCAGTGAACCGGTCCACACATCTGACCACGTCTGGTCCGTGACAGCAAAGACTTTGAGGTGGTGCGTCCTCAAGGAATCCCTCTTCTGCCGGATTCAGACCTGGACGCCCCACACCCTCTGACCCTCCGCACAGGCCCACGGTGCCCACACACGTGGCAGCTGTGGGCGTGGCGCCGTGGAGCCTCGTGCCTGAGATGGAGGGGGCTCCGCGTGCGGCGCGCCACGTGCGGGAGGAGACGCGGGGGCACACAGGGGCATCGGAGCCGCGACGGGAAGGGCCCAGGTGGTCAGAACGCGGGGCTCGCTGAGGAAGGGCTGGGTTCCCGCCTCCATTCCTGTCGGAGCCGCCTGCGAACGAGACACGTGGTAAGCAGCCCCCGTGGCCCCTCACTCCCAGGCCTTCTGCCCTCTCACGTGCAGCCTGAGGGCCGGGGCCCCCGGGTCTGAGACGCGGCCACGTGTGCGGCCACGAGGCAGTGGGAGCCAGTCGCACGGCAGCGGGGCCTCCCCGAAACCGAGCGCGTCCTGTTGGCCAGAGACCCCGTAGCCAAACCCCACCGGCCACCACACAGAGGCCACGTCCTTCAGTCCTGGTCACAAACCAGCAAACCAGCCCCACGCAGCCCCACAGGGCTTGTCAAGCAGATCCACAGACCCCGCGCTGGCCCCTCGATGCCTGTGTGGCGAGAGCCCCCGCGTGCCCTAACGTGGAACCTCCGAGAACACGGGACATTCGCGTGGGCTTCCCGTGAACATAGGCCGTGGTACTTTGGGGGCAGGAGGGGGTGGGGAGGGAAGGGCTGGGGACCGAGGGTCCTGTAAGAAACCTGGCGGCCCATCAATGTCTGTGTCACCACGACCAAGCAAACAGGCCACCTCGCACCCTGTCACCACAGCATGGGCCCTGCTGCCCCGGAGGGCATAGGGGCACGGGGAGGCGGCCCCAGTCCCCGTCTCGCTGTCAGCCGCTGGCCGGTGCTGGCTGGCAGTGCGTGTGGAGCAGCAGAAGGCCCCTCCCCCAGCCCTCCTCTGTCCCGCAGTCCCTGGGCAGCCCCAGAAGCACAGGAGCCGTGTGACCCTGCGGTCCCAGGAGCCCCCTCCTCTCTCACCCAACCCCCAGCTGCCCTTCTCCGTCTGCCCCACTCACGGCCAGCACCGGCGGTAAGGCCCACTGGCGCCCCCTGGGGTAGGGGGGCTCGGTAAGCAAGACTGGGCACGGACACCTGCTGTGCTGCAGGGCATGCTGGGATATGAGGTGGCCTGGCCCTCCCCGTCTCCGTCCAGCCTCGGTGGCCCCTCAGAGAAACAGCTCGGTCCCCTGCGGGGTCCAAATTCAGGGGCAAACAGACCTCGAACCCCTGGCCTGAGCTCCAAAGGCCACCCTGGAGGGCAGCCTGACTCCGGTGCCCCCTGGGGGCTCCAGGCTGGACAGACCCATGTCTCTCAGAGCCCCCGCCCCCCGCCCCTTAGCCGGGATCAACCAGGCAGCTCGGGCACCTGGGCCCTGGGTCCCCAGTGCTGCAGGACCTGAGGCAGCAGAAAGGACGAAACGCCGCTCTGCTGTGGGACGCACACTCTTCAGGTGGGGTCTCAGGATGGGGAGACTGGGCCCAGAGCCCTGCCCTGCGGGTCTCTAAGTTCCGGATCTGTCAGTCTTCGGGACCCCCTCTGCCATTGCGACACCTTCCCTCAAGCGTGTAGTGCACCCCGCCTTCAGAAGCGGGGATCCCGAGGGCCTACGGAGCAGGTTCTGCCCCCTCCCCGCCCCTGCAGCGTCTGCCCCCTGAAGTTTCCACGTAAACCACAGGGAAATGCAACCAATTAGAGCTCTGTTTGGGTTAATAGGATCCTATTCTAAAAATGCAAATGTATGTGCGCTGTTAAAAGGCCATCAGTCATTCACACATTAGTGTGAACAAGTCCAGAGGCTTATTCTAACCCAACCTTCTCTAAGGCAGCTAAAGTGCTGGTCTGAGCTCTTGGATGGGGCTGCACGCGAGAGGCCAGGCACAGGTCAGACGCTGCCTGCAGGGCCAAGGACCGTTCCTCCCTCTCCCCTTCCTCGGAGACGCCCAGCCGCTGCGGGCAGGACAAAGCCCAGCACCAAGCCCTGAGCCCGGAGTAGCAATGAGCTTTTGGAACCAAGTCGCTCTCAGAGAACTTCTTGTTCCTTCTGGGAACACATCTTTCAAAATCCAAGCACCGCCATGAAAACACCCGCAACACGTGGGCTGTTGCAGAATCCGAAAGCAGCCTCCCGTGAGGGTCTGAGTGAGGTCACGGAGTTGTTCCGGAAGAGAATGAGGCAGCAGCCACGGACGCTGGCTGAAGCCAGAACACAGCACACGTGTGCACGTGCGAGCACCCACACCCTCCTCTGCACGCGTGTGCACCCAGGAGCACCCACACCTTCCCCTGAACACGTGTGCACGCGCGAGCA
This sequence comes from Cryptoprocta ferox, assembly GCA_028646485.1. Classification (NCBI taxonomy): domain Eukaryota; kingdom Metazoa; phylum Chordata; class Mammalia; order Carnivora; family Eupleridae; genus Cryptoprocta; species Cryptoprocta ferox. The sequence continues at coordinate 87,214,855 of CM053566.1, forward strand.
CCCGCACCCTCCTCTGCACGCGTGTGCACATGCAAGCACCCACACCTTCCTCCGCACACGTGTGCACACGCGAGCACCCACACCCTCCTCTGCACACGTGTGCACCCAAGGAGCACGCACACCTTCCTCTGCACACGTGTGCACGCGCAAGCACCCACACCCCCCGCCCACACCCTGAGAGCAGTGTAGGCTTCAGGACCCCTCGTTCCCACCCTCATCCGGCACAGCTCTGGGAGCTGCAGGTGCTGACCTGTTTCATTCTGACTCCTCCATGGGTCCAGAATTTTCGCCTCATCCTTTTCTGCAGTAAATGTTCTTTCTTAAAAGACATAATTGGGAGCAATAAGCGGTAACGGGATGAATTAAGCTCCCGCCTCAGCTTCCCGCCCCGCGTGGTCCCTGAGTAGTTAATGCTCGTAAAATCTCAGCAAAGCGTCCAATCTGCTGCTATTTATGGCAGATCCTTTCTGTTCCCTCAAGGAGCCTGGAACCACAGAGTCCAGAGAAAAAGCAAACAAAAACTGTCCCTTGAAAAGGAACATTGGATGAGGAGTCCGTCTTTGAGCCTTTCTTTCTGGAGCCCAGAGGGGCCACGGGGCTGCCGCGTGGGATTCGGACTCCTCTGGGAGTGCCCAGGAGCCACGTTTTCCTGTTGAATTGTCGTGTGAGCGTCCCGGGGCAGCAATGACAAATTATCACAGAGTGCGTGGCTCCAAGCAAAGGAAATGTGTTCTGTCACAGCTGGGAGGCCAGAAGTCCAAGACCAGGGTGTCCCAGGCCAGGCTCCCTCCAGAGGCTCTGAGGGGCCCTTCCGCCTCTTCCAGCTGCCCTGGTCTCGTGGCCACCTCCGGCCGTCTGTGCCTCAGTCTTCAGCTGGCCTCCCCGCGTCTGTTCCTCCAATTCGTCTCTTGTTAGAAGGGACGGTCCTCCGGGATTGGAGCCCCCCGCCCCCCACCGAATGACTTCATCATAACCTGAGCATCTGCAGAGACCCTGTTTGCAGACAAGCTCCATCCACAGGTTCTGGGGATCAGGACCGGGACATACCTTTCCGGTGGCTCAGTTCGACCTGTGGTACGCATTTCCCCGCTCATCACGCTTTCCCTGTGAGGTCAGCCCTGCAGCGTGACCTCCCAGAGCATCAGGTCTGCAGACCCTGTCCACATGGCACAGCCCTGGGTCCTCACCCCTGCTGCTAATCGGAGGCCCTGGGGGCTGGCAGAGCCCGGGTGCCGAGGGCAGCCAGACCCGGCTCTCCCCGACCCGAGGGCTCAGAGGTGGGTCTCGGCAGCCCTGTCCCCGTTCCCCCCGCCGGCAAGGAGGCGCCATGGCGGCCACCCCCTACTCGCCACGGCGGCCCCACGCTCACCGATGGGGAGACGGGTTCAGAGGGCCGTGCCAGGCAGGACTGGGGCCCGGATGAGGCCCGCCCACCTCATCAGTCCACATGCACGTGGGGGCTTCCGTGGGGGCTGGGGCCACGTGAAGACCCGCGAGACCCTGCCCAGGCTGAGGCTTCCCGCAGACGTGGTCCCCTCCCACCAAAGCCTCCCTCCGGGGCACCCGCGTTGCCTGGCAGCAAGGGTCCACTCCTTGCCATTTAGATAGTTAAATTCTGGTCCTGGGTCACCCACGAGTGGTGCCTCGCCGTCCTGGGAGCCAGCAGGGGGCTCGTCCGGTTCAGGTCACCAACAGACACATCTGGTGAGGAGGCTGTGGACAGGGGAGAGTCCCCTCTCCAAGGGGAGAGTCAGGACAGCAGTGTGGCCCAGCGGGAGCCTAGCCGTGTCAGAGGCCAGATGGCCATGTCTGCTGGAGCACGAGGCAGTGGCAGGCTCCTGAGGCTGCAGCGGTAACAGAAGGAACCACTGATCCCATTAGGGAGAGGGCCATCTCTTCCTGTCCCCTCTCCGTCAGCATTTAACCATGTTTCCAGTGAGCCCAGCTGCAAGCCTTCTGGACATTTCTGTGGATTTGCTGTTCTTTTGAGCTGTCTGGTCTGGGTGCTTCTGTTGGACGAGACTGTCCTGGGCAAGCAGTGTCACAGCACTGCAGCCACAAGGGCCCTCGGGAGACTGAGATGGGGCCCCTGTGGGTTCACTGTGGCCCCAAGGAGCTGGACGCACCTGCTTTATTCGGGAGGTGATTTCAGGTGGGAAGGGAGGAAGCTAACAGCATCGATGGGGGTCCCTCTGTGGATGGCTCACTCCTGTCAGAAGTCAGCCACCCCTGCCTTGTCCCCTGAGGAGCGATTACACTGGCCTGTCCCTGAGATGGAAGAAGACACATGTTCCCAGAGCTCAGGGCCCCAGGACGTGTCCCCAGATCCCATGGCCCCCAGGACATGTCCCCAGATCTCACGGCCCCCAGGATGTGTCCCCAGAGCTCAGGGCCCCCAGGACGTGTCCCCTGAGCTCAGGGCCCCGGAAGACAAGCATCGGTGAGACATGATCCATGGACACACCCTGTCACGGAGATACTCTGGGCTTGCCAGGAGCTACCGTGAGGTCGGAACATACCTCCATGAGAAGGAAGATTTTAGCTCAAAGCCCATAGGCTCTCGTGGTTCAGACAAGTGCAAGCACAATGGGGGATGGACACAGAAGGCTCTGGAAAAACGGAGCCGGTGCAGGGAGGGAGGGATGGTCAGTGAGGAGTCGCTGGGGCATGGGGGTGCCCAGGGACACTTGAGGCTGGGCAGGGCCAGGACCCTTGGGTCGGGGGCGGCAGCCGGGACAGTACCCGGGTGTGCGGTGGGGCTGCTGCCGGCCCCTGGGTCCCAGGGAGGCACGGGGCCCAAGCAGGGGTGAGTGGTGCAGCGGAGCCAGGGGGCAGGGCCGCCAGGACGTGGCCCCACGTGGGGAGGCTGGCAGGGAAGCCAGGCGGCGTCCGCACCCGCTGTGGGGGGAGGGCACCCCAGCAGTGGAGGGCGAGGCTAAAACGTCCTCAGAAGACAGAGGTCACTGGGGACCAGGCAGGACCCCGGGTTTCTGGCTGGGACATCCAGTGATGATGTCAGTGCACGGTGTCACCAGACACCTCGTGGGGACAGCAGGCCTCGGGAAGCACATGCTGCTACGTTGCCCGAGTGCCTGTCAGGGGCGAGGTCTGGCACAGTGGCCACCATGTGCTCTATGTGACAGGAGTCCCTGCCGTCGCTGGGGTCTCCAGCGCGGAAGGATCCGGACCTGAGGGCGTGTGGAAAGGGTGAGCCTAGGAGGCTTGAAGGTGAGCTGTGGTGTCAGGAGCCTCACTCTGGCCGGCTGGGTCTTTTTTTTTTTTTTAATTATTTTAGTGTTTATTTATTTTTGAAAGAGAGAGAGAAAGAGAGACAGAGCGTGAGCAGGGGAGGGGCAGAGAGAGAGGGAGACACAGAATCCGAAGCAGCTCCAGGCTCTGAGCCGTCAGCACACAGCCCCCCACGGGGCTCGAACTCATGGACAGTGAGATCATGACCTGAGCCGGAGTCTGACGCGTAGCCCACTGAGCCCCAGGTGCCCCTGTTTGTCTGCTCTTGTTGCCTTTGCTTTTGGTGTCACATCCATGAAATCACTGCCAAATCCAATGTCACGAAGCTTTTGTCCTACGTTTTCTTCTAAGACTTGTTGCTTTAGGTGTGCGGTCCGCGTCGAGCTGACGTGTGCGGCAAGAGGCAGGGGTCCCACGTCGCTCTTCTGCACGTGGACACGTGGACGTGCGGTTTTCCCAGCACCACCTGCGGAAGCACAGGGCTTGGTCCTCTTGCGGGGACGGCCAGGCTGCACACGTCCGGGCTTGCGTCCAGCTCTCTGTTCTCTGGGCTGCGCGGCTCCCGGGTGCCGGTGCCGCAGGTTTGCTGACTACACTCTCTAGTAAGTTCTGGAATTGGGAGGTGGCCCAGGGCGTGTTCTAAAGCCGCAGTGGAACTGTAGCCCCGCATCGAGGTGGAAACAGACCCTCAGAGCGGCAGCTAAATGTGCCTGCTGAGGGCACGGCGTTGGCACGGGGCCCGGGGGTCGGGCAGGCCGCGGAAGGCGCGTCGTGAAGCCGAGATTTAAGGGCAGATGTGACTGACGGCAGCGGCTCCTAGTCTACGGGGCGCGGCCGCTGCCGACAGGGGCCGACGCCCTAAGACCGGCTCCCGGCAGCTCTAAGCACAGGCTGTGGTGAGTCCCGGACCCCGGGTCACAGGGTGAGGCTCTACGGCCCTCGTGGCTCCTTTCAAGGTAACCCCAGAGCCTGGGCGGCCTCAGAATCTTCCCGAGGTGCAGACCAGGAAGCTGAGGCATAGGTAGGCTCCAGGAGCAGGTCTACCCCAGCCAAGGTTCTTGTGAAGCCGCCGGCCGCAGGCTGGGCCCCGCACCCCAGCCTCCTGCTATCTCGGCTCGGCCCATGGCGAAGCCGCCGCACCAGGGCACCTCGCAGGCTGGGGTCTGCAAACTCGGGCAGCACCCCTCCCTTCTCAGAGAGCAGGCCCCCAACCTACGCGCTTGGGACATTTGGGCCGTAAAACTCCAGGGGACGCTGTGCCCTGCAGGGGCAAGGCACCAGCCCTGGGCCCCCGAGGGATGCCAGCATCTGCCTGTCCCGGCGTAACAGCCACAGGCGGCTCTGGATGGCGCCCCGAGCAGGGGCAGGACTCACGGCGCAGGCGGCCCCTCACGGGATCGCCCCAGGCCTTCCGCCAGCGTCGTGGACCCTGCCCTGGCTGTGGTCACCCCTGACCCGGCGCAGCCCAGGGGCCCCCGCCCCAGCCTGATGCTGACGCCCCCGCATCAGGTTCAGGGGGGAAATCAGTCCCCTGGTGCACAAAGTCAAATGTTTGCACAACAAATGACGTCCCTTGCGAGCCAGCCACCCTCACCGGGCAGCCTCTCCGAGGACAGTGTGCGAGGCCAGCCGTGCCCGGGGCCCTAGCCTCCTCCAGGCAGCAGCGCCAGCTGCCAGGGCCCCCCCGCCAGCGCCTTCCAGGAGAGCCCGGGCCGACCCGCCTTCCTCTTCCATCCGGAGCAGACTCTGGGGGCCCGCGGGCTGAAAGTGAGCTCTGTTTCTCGGCAGCCCCGTGGCTTGTGCACTTAACACACTGGAGATCAGTTCTTGATGATCCAGACACACATCGCGGCTCAGAAACCACACAGGAGCCCTGATGGTGACGGCAGCCGCGTGTCGCCGCTGCAGCCAGACTGAAATTTATAACAGTGACCTGGGCCTCATCAGGCCCTGGTGACAGGGTGTCGAGTGAATCGCTGCTTACTCACCAGTGAGCTTGGCGAGGTTGGGCGGATTATGAAATACAGAAAAGGTCAGACAGTAGGAGTTTGTCTAGACATTCTATTTTGGATCCTACCCTCCGTGTCTCTGCAGCAACCTTGCACACACCGATATTTTAGCAAAATTATAAAAAGCCTTGTTCTCTTCTCTAATCAGGTGGACGCACCAACACCGAGGGGCCCCAGGGAGACCCCTCAGGAGAACAGTCTCCTCTCAGGCCTCTTCCGGCCACGCCGGCTCCGGGGAGGAGGCCAGGCGTCCGGGAAGTCTGTCCAGGCAAACACGCCAAGACGCAGACGCAGCTTATTCTCTCTGGGCCTCGCGGGCGGGCTGCCTGTGGTGCACCACGGCCCCTTCCACGGCCCGAGGAGGGGACGCCTCCCAGTGCCCATCGTCCCGTTGTGAACTGAAGGAGGCACAGGGGTGGAGAGCATGGGGAAGACGGAGAGAGTGTGGAGTCCCAGCAGCCCCTGCTCCCGGCCGACGTTCCTGGAGGGCTGAAGGTCTCTGCCCAGTGTTCTTACCGCCAGGACACGGTGCCCCTTGACAGTTTTGGTTGCCCAGACGGGGGGAGCTGGTGGCCTTGAGAGAGTGGAGGCCAGCGTGCTCAATGCCCCGCAGGGCCCAGGACACCACGGCGGCCATCCAGCCCACAGTGCCAAGGCAGGCGAGAGAAGACGAAAACCGTCTGCCCGCGAGACGATCCTGGAGGGTGGATGTTGTCTCCAACATCCCCGTGACTGGTTTTACCGCTACGTCCCCTTCCCCTGACGGGCCCCGTCACCGACCCCCTCAGGCCGCCCGGACCGCCTGCCCCCCCCCCCCCACTGCAAGCCGACACGCAGCGCGGGCGCCCGGGCCAGGGAGGACGGCCTGCACGCACCGTCTGGGCGCACTCAGAACACATGAGGCCCGTCCAGGCAGAGCGAGAGGGACCTGGTTCGAGTTAGCCCTTCCTAGTCCTCATGCGAGTGGCCAGGAGAAGTCTGTTCCCTGCAGGCCCCTGGCCCCCTGGTGGCCCCGAACGACAGGGCTGCCGTCTGCACGTGGCTCTGCCCCCCGGGAGGCTTCATGCCTTTGGAGACCAAGAGGATACTCGGCCTTGCAAATGCGGCCGCGGCAGACAGCGCGCCAGCCAGGGGCGCTGGGCCGGCACGCTCCCCTCACCCCTCTGACTCCAGCGTCTCTGGGCCCCGGTTTTCTGAACAACTACTCTGCATGTCTATTGTGAGGCCCGCCCGCGAGATCCCCGCCCAGTCCCTGCGCCACCAGCAGGAAGACACTCCCCTCCCCAACCCGGCTGCGCCCGGTGCGAGCAGGCGGCGCGGGGCTTCATGCAGGGAAGGGGCTCTGTGCAGGGAAGGGGCTCCGTGCAGGGAAAGGGCTCCGTGCAGGGAAGGGGCTCTGTGCAGGGAAAGGGCTCCGTGCAGGGAAGGGGCTCCATGCCAGGACGGGGCTCCGTGCAGGGAAAGGTCTCCGTGCAGGGAAGGGGCTCCGTGTAGGGAAGGGGCTCCGTGCAGGGAAGGGGCTCCATGCAGGGAACAGGCTCTGTGCACTGAAGGGGCTCCGTGCAGGCACAGGGAAGGGGCTCTGTGTAGGGAAGGGGCCCTGCACAGGGAAGGGGCTCTGCACAGGGAAGGGGCTCCATGCAGGGAAAGGGCTTCGTGCAGGGAAGGCGCCGCGTGCGGGGAAGGGGCTACATGCAGAGAAGGGGCTCCATGCAGGGAAGGGGCCCTGCACAGGGAAGGGACTCTGCACAGGGAAGGGGCTCCATGCCGGGAAGGGGCTCTGTGCAGGGAAAGGGCTCCATGCAGGGAAGGGGCTCCGTGCAGGGAAGGGGCCCTGCACAGGGAAGGGGCTCCACGTAGGGAAGGGGCTCCACGCAGGGAAGGGGCTCCTTGTAGGTGCAGGGAAGGACTGTGAGTCTGCGTCCCACACAGGGAGCCCCTGAGACGAGTCTGTGGCCAAAGCGCTTTGTGGACACCGGGGGGCTCAGGCGGCTAAGTGTCTGGCCCTTGATTTCAGCCCATGCCATGATCTCACGTCCATGAGTTTGAGCCCCGTGTTGGGCTCTGGGCTGACAGCATTGAGCCTGCTTGGGATTCTCTCTCTCTCTCTCTCTCTCTCAAAATAAAAAAGTAAAACTCTCAAAGCCCTTTGGGAGGTGGCCCCGCCAAACACTGGTAGGGGCGCGAGGACGGGCACCAAGGAGGAAAGGAGAGGCAGTGTGCCACGCAGGTCACCGACAAGGAGAGTGGGGTTGGATCAGTGCACAGCCCTGGAGACCGTGCGTGCACAGTCCTGATGTCGGGGCCCCGGGGAGGGGCCAAGGCATTTCCAGCCGCCTGGGGAGGGGATTCGCAGCCCGCTCTGTGCGCAGCCCCGTCCCCGAGGACCCGCCTGCCGTGCCCCTGTCCCCTCGCTGGCCTCTCCAAGCCCTGGACCCTGAAAGCTCTGTTTGCTGAGCCAAGAAGCAGAGGAAAGGGCGCGTTCTCTGTCCTGCGGCCCGTGACGGCCTCCCTCCTGTGGCCCCGGCCGAGGCGCGTGGCGGGCCGTCCAGAGGGCGCGGGGCCTGGGACGCACGGCCTGGGGCTTGGAGAGCCCCGCGAGGCCACCCGCGCGCGGGTTGCGTCCCCCACACCCCTGGGCCTCCTGAGCCAGACAGGTTTTCATCTGAAACCGTCTCGTTTCGGGAAGATCCAGCCAGCGGCTGGCGGCTGCCACCCTCCCCCGCCGAGTGCTCACCTGCCCGCTCACCCTCCTGATCCTCGGGTGGCGCGGTGCCTGCCCTGGGCACACTGCCAGCAGCCCCGAGCCCACGTCTGCTCTTGGGAGGCGTGCGGGCCCCGCTGGCGCTGGAAGGGTCTGGCCCGACTTGGCTGGCAGCCAGGCTCCTGGCAGACGCCCCCTCCCCTCCAGGCGCCCTTGGAAGGGCCTGGAACCAGCGGGCCTTGGTGGGGGGGGGCAGCTGGCCCTGCTCCTGGCGGGAAGGGGCTATGATTCAGAACTGTAGCCAGACCCCAGGGGCTGCTTCATCGAGGGGGTGTGACTCCTGAAGGGCCGCCACACAACCTCTCTCAATGACACGCGGGCTCCCAGGAAGCCCGGAGACCTTCAGCTGTCCCCCGTGGGCTCCTCTGCGGGGACAAGTGGGCCACTATCTCCCATTGTGTCTGAAAGGGCAGAGGGTCCACAGCAGGGGCTCCTTGGAGAGGCCAGCCCTGTGGACACAGGCCCCGTGGACACAGGCCCCGTGGACGTAGGCCCCATGGACGCAGGCCCCGTGGATGCAGGCCCCGTGGATGCAGGTGCTATGGATGCAGGCCCCGTGGATGCAGACGCCGTGGATGCAGGCCCTGTGGATGCAGGCGCTGTGGATGCAGGCCCCGTGGATGCAGGCCCCGTGGATGCAGGCCCCGTGGATGCAGGTGCTATGGATGCAGGCCCCGTGGATGCAGGCCCTGTGGATGCAGACCCTGTGGATGCAGGCGCTGTGGACACAGGCCTTCCTATTTCCAAGGACACAAACCACACCAGGGGAGGCACGCTGGCCCTGGGCCCTCGAGGGAGGGGCATTCACACTGGGACACGCTGGGCCCGTGCACGCCCACCTGGATCGCCGCCTCCTCTATGCCTGTGTGGGAGGTGGTGTCATAATGGAACCCAGCCACTAATTAGCAGTGACCCTGAGCCTCAGTTTCCTTCCATGAAAGGAGGGGGCAGGTGAAGTGACGTCTTGCTCAGGGAGAGGCCATGGCATGAGGTGGGCTGGGGGCTCTAACCTGCCCCAGACAGTGACACAGCTGCCTGGCACATGCGGTCTCCACCTGGGGGCTGCTGAGCAGTGCAGACCCCCACCTGGTCCCCAGGCACCCCTCCTCATCAGGCTGGGGAGCCCACTCTAGACCCCCTGCCCTGATCCCACCGGACCGTCACCCACAGACCCCCACACCCTCCGGGAGGCGGAGAGGCAGGGCCAGAACTGCCGGCCGGTGTCCCTCCTGGCCCAGGCCTTGGTCTCAGGGAATCATTGCCTCGAGCCTTCTCCAGGGCCAGGCTCCAGAGGAGGCCTGCGCGGACTCCCGTGGCCCTGGCCTGCTGCCAGCACTTCCTTCGGGGTCCCTGTGTGGCGCCCACTGGGTCATGTGGAGGGCACGCCCCAGCACCAGAGGGCTGAGTGGGAGGTCACCTGCAGACCCCCAACCCGGGGCTCGGGGACCCACACCCGCCACCTCAGGACTGAGCCAGTGTGGCTGCTGAGCACACTCACGCCCCCTGTGCACGTGTGGAAACTTCTCAGGAAGCGTATTCCGTGAGGGGAAAAGTCCCAGGGCTCCTCCAGGAAATCGAGTTGTGATTCCGGCCCCCAAGGGCATGTTTGTGGGGGGCTCAGGGAGGGCCAGCAAGCCCCTGCTCGCAGAAGTCCTAGGGACCGTCCTCTGATTGCCCTACTGGAGAGAGGGACGTCAGATGTCACCACTAGCCAGTGTCAGAGCCAGGGACCACCCCAAGTCTCCACTGACCCAACACCCTTCTAGCCGTGTGGTCCCTTCACCCTCACGAGACACCCCACCACCCCGCGCTGGTGACGAACCAGGTGTCCTGGAATTACACGGACTGGTGTCACTGCTGCTACTCCAGCCCGACAGGGACCCTGGGGCAGGGCTGCCCCTGGGAGAGCGGGGTGCTGGAGGCTTCCTGGGGACCCCGCCCCATCCCCAGCCCTGGTCAGCATCCGCCCCGAGGCCTGGGGATGAGTGAGGGTGGGCAGCAGGAGTGTGGACGGAGGACACATGGCTGGCCCTCCCATCCTCTCCCCTTCAGTCCTGCTCTCCCGTCCTCTCTCCTCCTTTCCTCTCCTAGGGTGCCAGCTCGAATCGCAGCTGCAACCCCCTGAGGACCGGGGTGGAGCTCCAAAGGGGCTGGCACCGGGCGGGCGAAGCAGAAAAGTACCAGGCGAGGCCTGAGGGCTGCAGGCTGGAGGCACATTCCGGCCGCCGTGCACTCAGTGACGTCACATCTGAGGCCCCACAGGCCCAGCCCACTGCTCCCCAGGGGGCCTGGCACAGGCAGGCGCAGCGCGGGGATCTGAGCTGGCCTTGGCAGGTGTCTGCAGGAGGAGGTGCTCCAAGCACACGTGCTCACCCCTGCCCCTCTCCGGGAGCTCACCCCTGCCCCTCTCCGGAAGCTCACCCCTGCCCTGCTCCAGGAGCTCACCCCTGCCCTGTGCTGGGAGCTCACCCCTGTCTGCTCCGGAAGCTCACCCCTACCCTGCTCAGGGACCTCACCCCTGCCCCACACCAGGACCTCACCCCACCCCCACACCAGGACCTCACCCCGCCCCACACGGGGAGCTCACCAAACTGTATCCTCTATGCCCCAAAGGGGGTCCCAGCAGCAGGACCACTGGCAGGGCCTCAACAGGGCTCCGAGCTGCCAGTGGGTGTCGGAGGGTAGTTTCTCACTTAAGGGGCGTGGGGGTCACACTTCTGTTCACTTTCTGTCCCGAGAACCTGTGCTGGCTGTCGCCTGGGGCGACAGGGCGCAGTCAGTGGTTTGGGCTGCATAGGGGAGGCCTGGGACACGGGTGCATGTGCCCACCTGGGAGTCGGCGGCAGGACAGCGTGCGGGACTCCCCAGGGGAAGGCAGGCAAAAGGTGAGCCATTCATTTGCCAAATCATTTAAATCAGACTTTTTTAAACAGGGTGGGGGGGGGGGTGTCCCATAGCAAAATGTGACCAGTTCTGCAGCCGGGAGGGGGGGCCGGGCCAGCTGAGTCTGGGCCACACTCACACAGTGGCCACGCCTGGGAGGGGCGACTGTGGACGGTGTCTGTTGTGACCCCCTCTACAGACAGGGAAACTGAGTCCCTCGGAGCCGAGTGCCTTGCTTGAGGCCAAGAAGAAAAGAGGGATGTTTCCCGATGCGAAAGGCCTCTCTTCACTAGCATCCTGTCATTCTGTCTGTTTCTCACACATTTGCCTAAAAAGCTCCGGTTGTGACAGACAAGGCACATCACAAACCGGTGTGTGCCGGCGGTGGACAGGGACGGGCTGCGCGGGGAGCGGGGCCCTGGGAGGCTGCGCACCCTCACCTTGCCGCGGACCCTCCCCTCTCCTCCCTGCCGCCCACCCCCGCGCCTCCCGGGCACGCTGCGTTTGTGTGTGTTTGCAACCACTGGGGGGATCACCGAGGCGAAGCTGACAGGCTCAGCAGCCTCAGTGAGCCCGGGGCCCTGCCTGGAATGTTCCCTCCAGCACGTTTGCCAGGAGAAGCCCGTCGGATTCACAGCTAGAGATTCTGTATCACTTCTGTAATTGGCCACGAAAAGCAACCCTTGTGAGACGATGTTTTGTTTGAACTATGCCTTAGTTCATAAAATTTCCTTAAACCAATTACATTTTAATAAACGTGGCTGAGGTTACGGATGGCCCTTTGTTTCGTAACAGAACCCACATCCCAGAGCAATTAGCAGTGGAGAAAAGAGCAGGACAGGGCCAGGTGCTGGGGGGCGTAATGTTTTCATTAGAGGAGTTACAGATAATCTATGAATCTTGCCCCGAACACCCAGCAACATGTAACATTCCTCACCCCAAAGTCGGGTCTGTGAAATTGCTTTAAGTAAACAAAAGAAGATGCCAGAAGGTAGCATGTCAGTGTGTGATTTGTGGTGTGAACTGAACGTCTTTGTGTGATTCAACACATAATTAACCCCCAGGAGCAAAGTGTCACAGTATTGAGCAACTTGACTCAAGACTGGCCCTTTGGGGCCCCCCCATTGCTGCCCAGGAGGGTGTGTGCCCAGGAGGGTGCGTGTGCCCAGGAGGGTGTGTGCCCAGGGTGTGTGTGTGCCCAGGAGGATGTGTGCCCAGGAGGGTGTGTGCCCAGGAGGGTGCGTGTGCCCAGGAGGGTGTGTGCCCAGGGTGTGTGTGTGCCCAGGAGGGTGTGTGCCCAGGGTGTGTGTGTGCCCAGGAGGATGTGTGCCCAGGAGGGTGTGTGCCCAGGAGGGTGTGTGCCCA
>CM053566.1:87227624-87341444 GCA_028646485.1 Cryptoprocta ferox
AGGAGGAAGAAGGAAGAGGGAGAGGGAGGAGGGGGCGGGGAGGAACAGGGGAGGAGGTACGGGGGGAGGGAGGAAGGGGAGGGGAGGAGCAGGGGAGGAGGGAGGAGGAAGAAGGAAGAGGGAGAGGGAGGAGGGGGCGGGGAGGAACAGGGGAGGAGGTACAGGGAGGAGGGAGGAGGAGGAAGGAGGAGGGAGGAGCAGGCAGGGAGAGGGAAAGACACTTGCGCAGAGGGGAGGCGTGGCGGGAGGCAGGCGCCGCCCCTGCTGTAATCCCAACCGGGGCAACTTCGGAGGCACTGGTTGGTGTTTGGAGCTGGGACTAAATCAGGGGACGGGGCCACCATTTGCACGAACACCGAGTGTTCTGAGATGGGCTTTCCGTCCACTCCTCAGCGTCTAGGAAGATAAACAAGGTGTGGCTTAAGCGGCACTTTGGTTCTGGGGTACCTCGGGGCGCGTGGCGAGGGCTCGGGTCAGGCACCGCGGGCTGTAACTTTTCGGGGAGGGTGGTCTCGGCAGAGCTCTGCCGCACATCAGGCCCGTGTACAGGAGGCCACCCTTCTGAGGGACCCCCGTCACCTTCCCCAGTGTCTGGTGCCTCGGTCCCCCCGGCCACCAGGGGCTCAGACGTTACATGTGGCCGCGCACTGCTTTCCGGTTCAGCCTGGCTCTTTCCTGGGCTTTTGAAGTCGAACTGTACAGACACATGAAACCGGTTACCAAGCGCCGGGCAAGACGTGGGCTGCGTCTGTTTTCAATCATCCTGACGATGGCGGCGACTGCCCCCCCCCCAGCAGGCCGGCCTCCCTCGCGAGGCCAGAAGGCAGCTCATGCCCTGCGCTTGCAGGAGGAAACTTAACACGATCTGGGCACTCATCTAAGTGAACCAGCAGCCAGACGGGTGTTGGTATTTCTCTGGCGCCCCTGGAACAGTGCTAAGCTCGAACCCAGATGTCAGGCAGCCTGGACGGCACTGACATCCCCTTGGCCGCTGGCTAAGGCTTGAAGTCCATGGTCAGCTTGTGCGTCTGACTGATGGGCGGAGGCTCCTGGAGCCCTAGGCTCAGGGTGGTCTGGGCTCGGCACTCGGTGAGTGCGGCGGCGGGAACGGGCGCCAGGCCATGGACAGACAGGGACGAGAGGGGGCCTGGGGAAACTAACCCAAACTCGCGTCCTGTCTAGGCGCAGACCTGCACAGAGTTGAGGACGAGCGATGGGGGTGACCCCCAGCTCGCACGGGGCGCTGTGGTCATGTGGCGCACGGCAACGGCCACACAGGGCTGAGCCAGGGCCCCTGGGAGCGTGTGCCGGGGGCGGGGGGCAGGTCTATTTCCGCGGCCGGCTCCTGACACAGCTGTTCACACTCATCCATCCTTCAGCCTGTTCCGTCGGGGCTCAAGAACACCGACTGGCTGTTTGATTAGATGTCGAGCCCTCGCCACGGCCAGTGCCGTCCGCCTCGTGGGCTCTTCGCACCCCCCACGGGGAGCCTGGGTCCGGCTGGGTGGCTCTGGAGCACCGCTCCCCAGGGCTGGGCAGGTGCGGGGCGCGGACTCGGTGATTCAGGAGGCTCCGCCCTCCGACGTGTGTCACCCAGGCTGAAGGTGTCTCCCTAGGCGCGATCCGCCGAAACCCAGCCCCACCGACAGCGCGGAGGGTTTACCACTCGCTTTACCTAATTTCCAGTTCACGAGACAAACGCCTAAACGGCCTTTGGCGAAATCCACCCGGAATTTCCATGTCTTGCTCCCACTTCCCAGGTGCGGCTGGTAACCCTGCAGGAACCCCTGGGAACGGGGTCTCCCCACCCCTGCAGCCCCCGCCCGTCGCTCCCCTCAGACAGAAGCCAGCGTGCAGAGCGGCCTTGCCTGGACGCACACGTGTGTGGAGAGGGCTCCCAGAGGGGATGCCAGGCCCAGCTCGTGGGCAGGGGTGGGGGAGCCTGGGGTCCCCGGGCCCAGGGGACACAACTATCTGGACCCTCGCCGTGTGGGGCGGCCGGGCCTGGGCCACGGGGCCCCAGCAGCCACAGGGCAACAGCCACGTTCTCTCCGGGCCTTCCTGGCCTTGTCCTCCTCAGCGGGCCCGGGGAGGTGAGCCGGGCTGGCCCTTCGGCCTCTCAGAGCCGGACACGGGAGAGCGGGCTGGAGCGCTGGATGCATGGAGCCCCCTCCTGGCGAGGCGCACGGAGCAGTGTCCAGTCAGCCGCCGTGTCTCGGGGAGTCAGGGACAGGCTGGCCCCCACCCACAGGGCCGGGGGGCTGCATGGTCACCGGGCGAGTGCAAAGAATCGCTCCATCACCCCAGTGTGAGTGACCGGGCTCTGCTCAGCGCTCCTGGTCCTGGGGGGGCAACAAAGAGAGAACAGGAGGGGGAGGGGCAGGAAGGAGTGAACCCAGGAGGCACTGGGCTGCGCCTTGGCGGACGGAGGGGACCCTGCAGGAGAAGGAGTGGGACCCGCCACACAGGTCCCATCCCGCCAGGGAGGCGGAGCTGGGAGGGCCCGCCGGGAGCCTGCGCTTGACCAACGGGCCGTCAGCCTGGGGGCGAGCCTAGCAGGCGAACTCAGACCCCTGTCAGGGGTCCAACTGCGTGCCCCCCAATATGCATGTGCCGGAGTCGTGCCCGGGACCCCGAACGGACCCTCGTTCGGAGATGGAGCTGCTGCAGATATGCTTCGTTACGAGGCCAGGGTCAGGCCCATCCAGTGTAAGTGGTGTCCTCAGAGGAAGGGGCAACTTGCAGACACACACACGGGGAGGTGGCCATGTGACGACACAGAGACGGGGTGCCCCAGAGACTTCAGGCCCTGGAAGTGGGGGCGAGGCCTGGACCAGACTCTCCCTTACAGCCTCGGAGGGAACAGGCCTGCACACCCCTGAACTCCACAGCCGGCCTCCTGGATGTGGGATGATGCACGCCGGCTGCCGAAGCCGCCCAGGGTGGGGACATCAATGCGCCAGCCCCAGGACACTCACACGGCCTCCAGCAAACCCTCCTCTTTGCCATCTTTTCCCTCCTGCCCCTCACAGCCCGGCTCGGCACCTGGGTGTGGGCGAAGACGGGAGCCCACGGGGATTGCAATCCTGCTAATTGGAACTGATCTGCACAAGTTCCCGGGGCAGGTCCCAGCAGGAGGTGCTGGGCGAAGAGTCAAGACATTTAAGTGACAAGCGGCAGGCAGAGCAGAACTAGAGTGAGGATGAAGCGAATGGCGCCCTCCCCCCGTTGGCGGAAGGCAGGGGGGGGGCCTGCCGGGGTCCCCAGGTCGGAGGGAGGACCCAGGGTCACGGAGGGTACCACCACCCTGGTTACTCAGCACCCAGGCCAGAGCACAGGGTGGCAGGGGACGAGGTGGCCACACCCACGAGCGCCCATGAGTGCTGCGTCCCATCCCTATGCCCGCCTGGCATCCCTGTGTGGGCGTCAGCCGCACCGTGAGGAGTCTGTGCCCAGGTCCCAGGCACACCGAGTCCTCGTTAAGATGCCCCAACTTGCTTTTCGTCGCCAAGATCCCGGGGCCTGCGTGGGGGGCCTCTCCTTCCCAGTCTCCCCCTCATTTTTGTGCAGACACAGCGGGTGTGCCGGCGGCCCACATCCTGGTGCCTTTCATCCCCACGGTGCCCTCAGTGGAAACCGCTTCCTCCCCTCCGCCCTCCAACAAGATCCGTCGGCTCAGGCTTCTGGGTCCTGACTGGGCGCGTTTGAACACACTTTCTAACGGTGTGTTCGGTCTTCCCGCTGGACGTGTGCCCCTTTATGGAGGGATGGTGTCTTCTAGTTGGTACCTGCTTGTGTCTGAGCCCCGGAGACATGCAGGTGCCCAGGCTGCTGGGGCCTGCGTGCAGCAAAGCAGTCGGCTACACAGGCCTACAGGGGCCATTTCAGTACTCTGGGGGACTGCATACGAAGACTCCCAGGGCGACACTTTGGAGGACATTTTGGAGTCCTCGCTCGCCCAAGGTACCAAGTGGAATCACTCCCTGGAGCCACTGGCCCCTAGCGGGCCCCCAGCCACGCCAGTCCTGTGTGGACAGCGCCAGGGCCGTGCCCACTTAGGGGCTACTCCTGAGGCAGGTGTGGCCACCCCGGCAAAGCCAGCAAGACCCAGGTCTGTTGTCACCACCGCCGAGCACAAAACGGCCACCACTTGTAAGGCCACGTGGGTGCTCCCGTGAGCAGAGGGGCCACCGTGACCTAGCTGTCCCGAGGAAGGCTGAGAGGCCCTGTTCCTCCCCGGGAGCGAGAGCGGTGTCCGGAAAGCTTCTCCGTAAATGTTGGGGAGTCCACGCACTCTTTGGAGTAATTGTTTCTTTAGTGGTTTTAGTTCCGACGTGACCTGCTTGTGATTGCGGTGAGGGAAGTCAGGACAGGAGCAGCCGGAGGCCCGAGCCCCCTCCGAGGCTGGAGCACAGCCACCCTCCGCGGGAGCCCAGACTGTTCCACTCGCTAAATGAAACTGCAGCTGGCCGCTGGGGCTGGCTGGGCGCCACGCACGCTTTTGGGGGCGCTCCAGCTGGCTCTGCAGTTGGGGCGCCAAGTGGCCTCTGCCTGCCTGGGTGCCGCTGCCCCGAGGCCGCCACGGCACTGCTTCCCCGGGTCCCTGCTTCGGCTGCTCGGCACCAGGCCCCGAGGCCCCGTGTGGTCGGTGGCGGCTGAGGCTCAAGGAATCACACCCTTCAGAGAGCGGGCTCCCCACGGCTCGGGGAGGTGCCGGGCTGGGGCTGTCGGGAGGGTCAGCTTTCATCTTTCTCTCAAGACCAGAGGGAGCACAGCCAACCGCGACCCTGGCCATTTCCTCCCCCGCAGGTGTCCTTTGGCCTTGGCTTCCATCGGCCATCAGAGTGGCCCTGAGGGCAGGCAGGACGGTGATGCTCCAACCTCCCCCCACCTCCCCCTCTGGCAGCTGAGGGTGGCCCTCATCCAGAGGAGGGGCCTGAGGGACAGCACTGAGGGGACGACCTGAGCACTGGAAGCCCCTCCCGAGCGCTGGCGGAGCAGAGGGCCGTGAGGGGGCGCTCTCCCTTCACAGACGCAGAAGAGGAGACACGGGTGTTTCAGTGGAGACACGGGTGTTTCAGTGGAGTGTGCACGGATTGGTCTGTGTCGTTTGTGCCCAAACCGAAGACCGGCTCCCAGGCGGGGCTGCCTGGAGGGGAGCTGCCCCGACGCAGGGCTTCCGGTCGCCACGCTGAGGCTCCATCCATTCCCCCGGCTCCTTCAGCTCGTGTTTGCTGAGCCCCCGCTGACTGAGGCGGTGCGTGCACACGTGCGCTCCTGGCCCCTCATTCCTGAGGGAGAGACAGTAAATGAGGAAGCAGTGAGCAACCGGCCAGCACATCCTGGTGACAAGCACGAGGAGAAGGGGCTACCAGGGCTCGTCACAGAGGCCTCGGGGGCAGAGCGGGGCCACGTCGGGCAGACAGCCGCAGACCCCAGCTCCATCACAGAAGGCTCCTGCCTTGGCTGCGTGACCTCAGACATCACTTACCCTTTCTGGGCCTCTCTCCCCAGCTTACAGCCAAGTAGGCAGACGTTTGTCCCCAGGAGCGATCCTGAGGAATTGGGCAGGCGTGGCGGGAGGTGTGCCCCTGACCCGTCCAGGGCGACGGACTCTCTGGGCTGATTCCCCATGTGTCAGCTGAGTGCAGCTCATGATAAGGTCAGGGGGAGAGGGTGGGGGAGGGAGAGCCTCCCTTCTTTCCATTCTTGAATCTACGATCACCACATTTAGTGAGGACTCCTGGGGGCTTTCATTATAGTGTTTACAGTTTCGACAGTCAGGTCTTAGGACTTCAATTTTCTAAACTTACGTTTGAGGCTAAACTGAGATCTGGCCTCGGGAGGTTGACAACGCAGATCGTATCTCCGCCCAAGCCCTCTGCTACCAGCAATGGTAAATTGGTCTGCAAACCACAGCTCTAGTGCTGAAAAAACGTGGCTCACCCACCAAGACAAAAGATGGGAAACAACACACCCTTATTTCATGAACAAAGCGCGCACTGACGGGTCTAGTTCGGGCACGCTGGCGAAGAGCGTCCCAGAGAGGACGTCACCGTCCTATCAACACCTGGCCGTCAACGGCAGCCAAGTGCTCGCTGCTGACGCGGTTTTGTCCAGCCCCCAGGCCCCAGACTCTGCGGGGCAGGGGTCTGTCCTCACACCCAGCTCCCACCGTTTGGCCCGAAGCGCCCTGACCCCAGACTCCCCTTTCTCCACCAGTGGCTTCAGGTAAATCTGGCTTTCGCCCTGATGCCCGCTGCCTCCCCACCGGCCCAGGTGTGCCCTGGCACAGAACTCTGGCACACTGCGCACCGGCAATCGACGGATGCCATCGTGAGCACCACGCGGCCCTGGAACGGTGAGTTCTTCTGCCAGGAAAGCGATTCTGCAGCACAGAGGGAAGGGTGCACTTTGGAGGACTGAGAAAGCAGCACCTCTCCAACAAAGCGTCCCCGTGAGGGCACACTCACTTAGGGGCAGGGCCTGCTAGACGGCAGTGAGCCCGGCCAAGCCCGGGGAGCGTCAAGCTGGCAAAGATAAACATGTGGCTTTGAAACATGAGAAATAAAGGTGGTTACGTCATCACGACCCGTAAGAACAGCATTGCTTCATGTTCGCAATTCTACGAAGTGCTTCAAAGGTTGGCCAATTGAGGAAGAGAAAGGGTCCCTGATTTGCGGCCGGCGACTCCCCACACGCGGGCACCTGTTCCATGCTGGCTGCCCATCTGTGAGCAGGAGGGTGTCCTGGGCTGCGCTCCAGTAGGCGCGTTCCTCCACTTCTCGGGGCGCTCTCCGGGGTTGGGGCGCGTCCCCCGCTTCTTGGGGTGCTCTCCGGGGCAGGGGCACGTTCCCCCGCTTCTCGGGGCGCTCTCCAGGGCAGGGGCCGGTGCACCCTTGCTTTTGTAATAAGACCTCCCCACCCCGGCCCTCACCCTGCACTCAGACCCCAGCCGGGACTCAACCCAAGTCTGAGCAGGGACACCAGATGTGGCTGTCCTCTCTGCTCAGCCGAGCCTCGGGTCAGCCCAGTCCAGGCTCCCGGGCGCGGGTGATTATTTCTTTACTGAAGCAGGGGTCCCGCAGGCTGAACAAAACCAGACTTTTCTCCTGGAGCCAAGGGGTTCTCCACACAGACACAGATGCTTCTAATGAGAATGCCCTCTGACCCTGGCTCAGCTTGCGACCACGACCGACCTCGCCCAGTCAGTCGTGAGGCCGCGGCTCCCGCGCTCCAGGCAGCCGACGCCACGCCTCCTCACAGAAGAAACGCTGTGGCCTGGGGTTTCATCACGACATCACAACGTAATCCAGAAACGTCTCGTTAACAGAGTAACCAGGAACACAGTGGTTAGAGGAGTTTAAACTCTTTGGTTGGAGGTTTTTCCCGAACGTGTCACCAGACTTCAATCCTGCTGCCGCATTACCCCACCTCACAAGCCTCAGTCGAGCCCCGAAGACACAGGCAGGGCCTTTCACAGCTCAGAGAGAAGACCGCGGCCGTTTTTCATTCTACAAAAAGAGCCCAGCACAGTCTGGGTCTGCGGGCTCAGCGAGACTGCGCCCACCACTGTGAGCCACCCGGAAAGCTAAGCCGGCTCAGTCCCCGGGGGCAGGGAGGCTGGTGTCTGGTGAAGAAGGTCCCACTGGTGGGACAGATGGTCTGAGCAGAGAGCGGATGAAAGAATGTGCTGGAGGGAAGAGGCTCTGTCTCTCCTCCCGGGCAGGGCGGTGGGCTCGTTTGCTGGGAGCACTGGGAAGAAGTGGAGCCCCCTACCCCCCAGGAGCCACAGGGAGGTGAGTGGACGGGGGACAGGTTGCAGGGCTGCAGTCAGAAGCGTTAGAACCGCTTGCTCAACAATGTCAGAGGGCAACGACTGTCATCGGCTGGCCTTCCACCGGCCCCGTCCCTAAGTGGGGGAGGGCAGGTGGCCCACCTCCCGGCTCGGGCTGGCTGGGCCCCCACCTGGCTCCCTGAGGAGGAGGAAAGCCCCTGCGTGCAACCGCTGGGGGCCGGTGGGATGCTGGCCGCAGCTTTGGGCTGAGCGAGGGTCTGGACTCCCTCACCTGTGAGATAGGTGTCAGCGTGGCACCGGCTTATCAAGTGCCCTCTCGAGGCTGGCCTGGCGGCACAGGGCATGGGAGGGTGTGTCAGGGACCGGGTCCACCAGGCACCCCGAGCCCAGCCCCGGGAGATGACCGGCTTGGGGCAGATCTGACTTGGGGTGTCGCAGGCCTCGGGGGGCTGGAGGTGGTGAAGTGACTAGGGCAGGGGCAAGGTGGCAAGGTGTAAGGAAGCCTCCCCAAGTCTCTACTCAGAAGACTGCCCACGCCCCGCCGAAGGGCCACCCCCACGCCCCGCAGAAGGGCCACCCCTACGCCAGGACGCACCTGCGTGCGTCAGGTTTGGGGCCCAGGCACAACACAGCTTCTGTGTTTGTGGGTCACTGTGAATGACAAACATGGAAGCACAGAGGACTTAGAAGGTAAAGTGCCACAGCTGGTAACTCAGGCCACACCGCCGGGGTGTTGTCTGTCTATTCAGCTCCTTCTCAGGGCCCCCTTCCTGTGCAGCCCCCTTGGCCTGGCGCCCGTGCCCCTGTGTGCAGCGTGATGGAGTTGACCAGAAAGCCACCCCTCTCCTGAGGGCCCCACCGTCCAGGCCTCTGGCTTCACGGAAGCCCCAGGAAGGGCGGCTGGCTCCAGGAGCAATTAGGAAATCGAAGCCAAGGGGACTAGCAGGCCGCCCATCACCGGCATCCAGGGTGGGAAGGCTGCCCAGCCAAGGGCACTTGATGAGAGGACTCGAGGGGCAGAAAGAGCCAGACCTGCGGGACCAGCGGCCCTCGGCTGGGATTCATATCTGCCTGGAAACTACAATCAACAGACACAAGGAAACCTAAACCTAAGTGCCGCTGGACAGCAGCAGGAGGGGCCCCTGACCCCCAGAAGACAACAGTCATGGAGCCTGAGAGGGGGTGAGGCGTGGAGGGTGCAGAGCAAACCTGAGGGGCCCCTGTGGCGAGGCCGTGGGCACCCACGGGGACAGGGAAAGGAAGGCAGGCTTCCTAAGACAGCCAAATCCAGATCTGTCACCCCAGGCTGTCCTGGGTCCCGCCCCCTCCACCGCTCAGCTCTTATGCCAGATGGTCAGTGCTGTCTCAGTGTACTGACTGCCTTCGTCAGAGCCTGGATTAACTACATCGGGCCTGCCCACCCCGACACGGTGAGCCGGTGACCCTCGCTGGGCTGTCACACGCTGCTGTACAACGAGGACAGGCTCCCGACACCAGCTGTGTGGTGAGAGGTGAGGGAGGAAACATGCGAAGTATGTCAGCTCGGTGGGAACGGATGGATGGAGGGACGGGTGAGGGGGTGGGTGGGTGGACAGATGGTGAGCGAATGGATGGATGCGTGGATAAAGGGGTGGGTGGGTGGATGGATGAGTAGATGTATAAGTGGACGGACGGACGGATGGACGGATGGATAGAAAAATGGATGGATGGGTGAATGGGTGGACAAATGGATAACTGGGTGGGTGGGTGGATGGCTGGCTGAGTGGAAGGGTGGGTGGATAAACGGGTGGACGGGTGGACGGAGGGTGGATGGCTGAATCAGTGAATGAACATCAGGTCGTCTCTCATCAAAGCGGAGCCCAGTGAGAAAGCCCTGTGACCCTACCAGTCACCTCTGAAATGCCCCCCAGCCTCAGTGCCTGCGTCTGCAGACGGGGATTTCGATCTCCTTGTTGTCCTCCCGGGACGGCTTTGAGGGTCAATGAGGAACAGCACAGGTGAAAGCACTTTGAAAGCTGTAACTGAATTATGTACATGAACTGTGCACAATTATTATCTAGATTAAGTGGGGTCTAAATTAGCGAAGATTTGGGGCTAGGGGGCACACTTTTAAAAAAATTCTTTATGCCTCTCAAGGATATGTAGTTCCAGGGACTACCTGCTAATAGTATGTTTTCAAATTGGAAGTCCTGCTGGGCCTACGTCAGTGAACAGGGAAGACAGCTCGTAATTAGTAGCCTTATTTGCGTGCAATGAATGTTCCCAAAGTCCTTTCCGCTGCTCTGGAAGACCAGCACTTACACCTTGTTCTGAGTGACTGAATTGCTTGGCAAACTGTCCCATCATTTCACATTCCAAATCAAGGTAGGCCCGTGAAAACACAGAATTCACAAAACTTCAACGATCTTCATTTTCGGGGCATAAAACTCGATGTGCTGACAGCTCCCTGGGGTTTCTGGGTGTGTCACTCGGGGCGAGACGGGAAGTGGCTGTCCTTGTGAAGCAGCCTGACCTTGGTGAGGCTGCGGCGCGAGCCTGGTCGGGTCTCCGATCCTGTTCCCGGATAGGATGGCGTCGTGCAGGGAGGCGGAAGGTGGCGGGCCATACGAGGAGGGGAGCAGCCTGGACGACCCGTCAAGTGACCAGGGGACACCAAGGCCATGTGGGAAGTGTCCCCACCCACGCGAACACAGACCCATTTCTGCTTCTCTGTTGCTTTCTGAAGACCTTTGAACCCGTCCCTTCCCCGGGTCTGCTCTCCCTCCAGGTAAACAGCGTATTTGGCAGCCGGAGCTGCTTTTCAGCCTCTGTTTGACGCTTTCCCTTCCGATTAAAATTAACCGGGGCCCCAAGGCACATCTCGTGATCACAAGCCACTCTCTTGGCTAGACACCGGTTTTCGTGTGAATAGCATCATTGTTATGGGTACAAAACGCAGTGAAAATGGAAGACAGGCTCCTGCCCGACTACCCCCTGCCAGAGAGGCTGTGAACAATCAGGCCCTGGAACGCCCGCGCTCAGCCCGCGCTCAGCCACGGCAGGGTGGGGGGCAACAGGAACCAGATTCACCGTCTCACCAAACGAGCAAAAAATGGGGGAAATATGGGAAATGTGTTACACGTTCGACCTCAGGCAACGAGGCGGGGACCAGCCCGGCCTGAGGAAGCAGAGCTGGGAGTGCAGGTGAGAGTCTGGGCCCCTGCAGGGGTGAGTCCCTCAGGGCAAAGAGCCACCCTGGAGGATCCGAGGGGGCAGCCCTGGACCTCACATAAGGGCGGAAAGCCAGTAGTTAAGTGGGCAGCAGGCTGTGTCCTCAGAAGGGTTTTGCCTTCGTGGTGGGAAGGCAGAGCCCAGGACAGGCAGCAAATACGTGCTCCTCCGGTCCCACCTACCAGCCTCGGAGTTTCCAATTCTTCCCACACTGACCTGTGGGTTTAGTACACTTCCTGGTGGCACCCCGCCGTGGCCTCTTGTAGGCATAGACGGGTTTACACACGATTTACATGGGAAGACACGGGACCTGGGGCAGCTACAGTGATTTTGGAAAAGGTGTAGTGGGAGAAATTACTTTCGGCAGCGCTGACAGTGTGGGGCTAGCGGGGGCTCGACCTGCAGATCGGGGAGCCGACGAGAGAGCCAGAAACACCCACACCAGCACGTCCAAAACACAGACGTGCCTCTTTCCCAAACGGCGACGGAGCAAGCCGGTGTGTGACGGGAAGCGAACCTCAGATTCACACCTACTGCAGGAAGTTAACTCAAAAGGGATCATGGACTCAAACGTGAAACACAGCCCATCCAACGTTTAGGACAAAACAGAAGGGACTCCTCAGGGCCGAGCTCGGAAAACAGTTCTCAGGCTCGACACCAGCGCAGGAGCCACCAAGGGAAGGACTGACAACTCGTGTCTCACGGAAATGCAAGTTCTCCTCTCCTAAAGGTCTGTCAGGAGGCTAAGAAGACAAGCCACAGGCGGGGAGAGAACACTTGCAAATCACCGTCTGACAAAGGACTTGCGTTATAAAGAACCTTGAAACCTGAGAGTAAAAGGAAACAAAACAGAAACAATCCTGCTAGAAAACGGGCAGTGGCACGAAGAGACCACCAAATGTCACCAAAGAGGCTGCGCCGTTGGCGGCCAAGCGTGGAAGATGCTCGCTACCAGCAGCCTCCGGGGGGGGGGGTGTGCGTGCAAGCCACTGCGGCACATCAGTGCCAGGCGACCCGCGTGGCCGGCGCGACACAGGATCACTCACAGGGGCTGGAGGGGTGGTGAGCGATCGAGCGACTCCCCCGAGGCCTTGGGGAGCTCGAAAGGCGAAGGGCGCTCTTGCCCCGCACCCGCAGCCGCCCCCCGGGTTCTTCTCGCGCGGACGGGAACCCGAGTTCCCCCCGGTGAACACTCACGTGTGCACGCGTCACAGCCGCCCCCCGGGAACGCCGGCCGCCCTCAGTGGGTGAGGGGTTAGACGAGCCAGGCTCCACCCGGGACGGAACGGCGCCCGCCACGGGGGCGCGGAGGGCGGGCCGTGGGTGCACAGCTGGCTGCGTCCACAGAACACACGGTGCCACGGATGAGAAACAGCAAAACTGCAGACACGGAGAGCAGACGGGGGCCGCGGGCGCTGCGGGTGTGACACACGGCACACTCAGCACACACACCGCACACACGGCACACACATCACACTCAACACACACTCAGCACACACACCGCACACACGGCACACACATCACACTCAACACACACTCAGCACACACATCACACACACGGCACACCCAACACACACCGCACACACGGCACACACATCACACTCAACACACACTCAGCACACACACCGCACACACGGCACACACATCACACTCAACACACACTCAGCACACACACAACACATACACGCAACACATTCAGCACACACACCGCACACAGCATAGTCAACACATACTCAACATGCTTGGCACACACATCACACTCAACACACACTCAGCACACACATCACACACACGGCACACCCAACACACTCAATACACACACTCAGCACACACACCACACAGCACACTCAACGCACACACAGCACACTCGACACACTCAACACACGCTCAGCACACACACCACACAGCACACTCAACGCACACACGGCACACTCAACACAACACACACAGCACACTACACAGCACACACATGACACACACTCAACACACACCACACACGGCATACAACTCACGGCACACACACCACACACACTCAACATACGTGTTTGCACACATACACACAGATACGTGTGTGTAACACTAGCTGAATCCGAGTAAATTGTATAAATTCTACCAGTGTCAGCTTCCTGTTCTGGGGAGAAATGTGGTGAAAATCCAAAGGGACCTCTCTGTGCATTTTTTAGGCAATTTCTTGTGAATCTATGATTATTTTAAAATAAAAAAAAATTTTAAACCAGACAAAATAAAGGGTTTTTCTTGCACAAAAGCTGAAGTAGCTCGCCAGCGGCCGGGGCAGAGGCGCCACGCGGCAGGCTCGGGCTGCGGGCAGCGACGGCGTGGGGGCAGAGGCGCCACACAGCGAAATGGGAGACACGGAATGTTCATCATTAAACCTCCTGAAAAGCTCACTGCCTCCCTGCAGGAAAGCAGCGGCCGTGTGCTGTGGACTCTGTGACCCGCGCAGAGGGGGACGTCTGACTAAGCACGGGGTCTGGAAGCTGGGAAGAGCCGCTGCGCACACGGAAGGGCCCTGGATGCGTCCGTCCCCGAGGTCACCTCGGACCTGACCCAGCGGAGAGCCGCAGCTCACCAGCCCACGAAGGAGGCACATGTGGGGTCACAAGGAATACTCGGCGTAGCCCACGAGAAGACAGGAGAGAGAAAGGGGAGTAGGTGGGTCACTCAGACAACAAACCACAGGTTGTAGACTTAAATCCCACCACATCAGGAGTCCCGGCACACGCGGCAGTCAAGGCCCAGTCAAGAGGCAGGGACAGTGAGATTGTACGGAAACAGCAAGACCCCATGACACGCCTACGGGAAACCTACTTTACGTGTAACGCCATAAAGGGCTAAAAGTTAAACACATAAAACGTGTATATGTGCTAGTACTCGCCAAAGATTACTATCGGACCATGTAGATTTTAGAGCGAAGACTATTTCCAGAAATAAAGAGGGTTAATACCACACCAGCAGACGGGTCGGTTAGGGTGGAGTGTGGAACAGTTTTGAACACCTAAACACACCCACGCCCGCGGTGGGACTGGGGGCACCTGCAAGGACACGCAGATGAACGCACACTGAGAGTCAGAGCTCACGCTCCCGCCTTACGAGGGACGAGCAAGCAGATGGACGGTCCCTGAGGGTCTAGACCTGAGCACCACTGTCGAGCCACTGGACCTGGTGTGGATCGTCGTGCGCGCCAGCCAGCGGCACCGAGTGCTCGTGTTTGTCAGGTGCTCAGGAGCACGTGCCAGGGTAGCCCCCATTCTGGGCCACAAAACAAGACTTCATGAACTCAAATATTTTTTTCTAAACAATGGAATTAAGCTAGAAATCCGGAAAATCTCTAA
Source organism: Cryptoprocta ferox (assembly GCA_028646485.1). Lineage (NCBI taxonomy): Eukaryota > Metazoa > Chordata > Mammalia > Carnivora > Eupleridae > Cryptoprocta > Cryptoprocta ferox. The sequence continues at coordinate 87,241,986 of CM053566.1, forward strand.
GTATTTGAAAACTAAATAACGCACCCCAAGGGGAGCCGTGCGTGGCCATCATTCACAGCAGGGCCACCAGCCCTGGTCCCCCGACTTGAGGAGTATTTGAATTCCCGCCTCTTTTCCACTTGACATGAGGAGCATACCCGTCGTCACTCCTCGCGCTGGAATGCACAGGGTCCTCCGCATGCGCTCCCGTGGGGTCCGTCGCGGAGTCAGGGCTGCACTGGACCCCGTGCCCCGAGGATTCCGTGGGCAGCTGAGATGTGGAGGACGCGGGTCAGCGGTACAATCTGGAGGCGGCAGAGTGTAATGGTCCCCCCGTGGGGTAGCGAATCGGTGCTGTAGTACCGGGGACCCTCAGAGACGCCGTCGAGGCGCCCCCGCTTCTCAGAGCTGGAGCGGGGGGCCCGTGTGGCACCGGTGTGGCGACCTCCGGGCACGGCCCCCCGGCTTACAGACTCGTCTCGTCTCCTCACACAGCGGCCGCCGAGAGGGAGAAAGCCCCCTCTCACTGCGCGGGCTCCCTCCTCACCTCCCAAAGGCCCACCGCCCAGCATCGGCACGCTGGGGCGTGGGGTTTCAGGGCGGGAATTCCGGGGGACACACACACGGTCCGTCACTGACGCCAAGAGAACGTTAGCTCGGGAATGGGATTACTGTCCTTATTTTATGGATGGGGACACGAGCGTGCTGTCGGGTGAGTCCCCGGGGACGGTGCCAGGTGGAGTGCGACATGCAGGAGATTCACCCCGAGGGAGGAGAGGCGGCAGGAGGGGCGGGGAAAGCCTCCATCAGGACGCAAGTCTGGGCGACGAGAGGAAGTGGGCACGGCCGAGCGAGGGGCCCCGTCCTTCATGCGGGGCCCCAACCGTGTCCTCGCCCCGCCGCACCTGCCTGGGCCCCGCATCCGACCCCTTCCTCACCTGAACGAGCCTGGGTAGTGAGACCTGGATCCTTCTGTTTCACTGTAACTACGTATTCTGTGGATTAATTATTAGTAGTTTCCTGACAGAGCTCCCTGATGACCGAGCTCAACAACGCCAGGGACACAGGTCCCTGAGCAGGGGCCACTCCGGCTGTCTGTCTGTCTGTCCGTCCTCTCCCCCTCGCATGCCTGGGGATCTGCGGGGACCTCCGCACTCGGCCTCCCCACGACACGCTCCTTACATCCCGGCAGCCGGGCGTCAAAGGGAGCGTCTGAGAGGCCGGGGGGCCTGGAAGCTGAGCAGAGCCACGTCCACTGCGCTGGCGTGGCCCAGAGCGTGGCCACACGAGGGTCAGAAGTGCTGGCTTATTCCCTCATGGGAAAGAAACTCTGCCCCCTCCCCGTCATCCCTCCCGGCCTCTCTCGAGCACCCGGGGTGCCCGGCCTGGGATCTCTGCGCGGCAGTTACCCCCACGGGGCGCTATTGCTCAGGATAACGTCATCTCTTCAAGTGTTGGCGCCACCAGCACCTTCCCGCGAGGCCTCCCTGACCCTGCTCGGCCCCCGCTGGCCCCACCGGCCGGACTGCGCACGGGGCCCTCCGTGGGTATGGAGATTAACGGCTCTTTTCCTCTGGAGGAAGTCTTGTCTGCTGATACACCAAGCTTCTAGAACATGCCCCACACAGATGTGGCACTTGGTCTGGGCCGGTGTACAGTTGCTGACTGTACAAGGGAATCATTTCTCTGCTGGAGGAGAAAGGAGGGTCCCCCCCGACCCCAAGTCACACAGAAACTGTGCCCATGGCTGCCTGGTGCAGCCTGGGGTGTCGGCCGCGGCCAGCCACTCACGGAGGTGAGGGAAGGGACTGGGCCAGGGTGTCCCCAGAGGGGCTGCTGTCCCAGCTGCCATGCGGTGACGGTGACACCAGTTCAGGGAGCGGGCGGGGGCAGTGGCTTTGCTAGTCTCAGCTGATGTTTCTAGGTGGTCCTGGCGCCCTTCCTCCTCCAAGATTCAGGGCTGCTTCCCTCGGATGCCAGTCCCAGGCAAGCGTGGAGATACTGGCCCGGGGCAGCAGGCACCCGCCGGCCACAGGGCGTCACTTTTAAATGGTGGACACAGTGTCACACCACAGGAGTGACTCTCTAATGGTGGGATCTGGGCCTTTCCAGTGCCGTGGAGATGGGACCCCAGGGCCGCCGCATGGGGACTGGGCAGAGTGAGCAGGGAGGAGGCTTCCCGGAGCCCCAGTGACAACATTCACAGCTTAGGCCCTTCAGGGACAAACCACAGACGGTCTGGAAAATGCACCCCTTCCAGAGGCGCATGTGTGGACCAGGGCACGCCTGGCGGGTGGGCTGATGGGCAGCAGGGACGGTCTGTGCAGCCCAGGCCGGGCTCTGGGAGGCGTGGCAAGGAGGGCTGGGATCACCGCTCCCTCTGCTTCCAGAATGGACTGGGACTTCCTCCAGCTCAAATCCTCCTCAGCGCCCCCTCCCCGCCCTGGCGAGAACAAGGAACGGACAATGATACAAAATGATACGAAAGGCCCTGATAATTACACTCCTTACTGGGAGGAACTCCCGGGCCTGGCACCTTGTGGAAGGAGCCGCTCAGCTGTGACCCGCTGGTCACAGACACAAGGGTCCAGGGAGAAATGCAGCTGTTAGAAGGTCACACAGCTCAGAAAACGGCAGTGGAAAGGTCAGGACACTGAGCGTGGGCCCTCAGGGAGCTCGCGGGAGCCCCGTGCAGACACGCATTTCCCGCGACACCGGTCATCCGCACCGCGGCTTCTCCTCCGTGCTGTGTGGGAAGTAAAATAGCCACTGGGGCTCCGGCGGCACCACGTGAGCGGCTCGAGCTGGCGACCCAGCGGCGGAGGAGGTGCGAGGGCGAGACCTGCTTTCCGCTGGGACACAAATGAGCGTTTAGTCATCTTACACTTAACGTAATGTTTTCTGGCAGAAAGAATTATGAACATGATGTGCTTCACACGCACGACTGCAGATTAGGTTAGTGATCCAGTGTGTCTTAGGGACGCGTACGTTTCAAACTGAGCAAGGGAAAATCGTTCTCCGAAAAGTGAGACGTACAGGGGGTCTGGGGGGGGGGGTGAGTCGGTTGAGCGTCCAACTCTTGAGCTCAGCTCAGGTCATGATCTCAGGGTTGGTGAGATCGAGCCCCACGTGGGGCTCTGCGCTGACAGCGTGGAGCCTGCTTGGGATTCTCTCTCTCCCTCCCTGACCTCAAAGAAGAGAGTCAGACATACAATTACCCAGGTACCCAAGAAACACACTCTGAGGGACGGGCCCCAGGCCTGCAGGCAGGGACCCGCACAGACACCTGTCTGCCAGCGTTCCCAGCGGCCAAACGTGGAGGAGGCCCAGATGTCCACCCACCAACGAGCGTTCAGAAACTGCTCTATCCACGCACCGGAGCATTTTTTGGCCATAAGAAGGAGTGAAGGAGTGAAGTCTGATAAATGCTGTGATGTGCACGAATCGGGAAACCATTTTGCTGAGTTCTGTCACTCAAGGCCGCCTGCCGTATGGGTGCACGGATACAAGTACCCAGAGTTTACAGACGTTACCAGGGGCCGGGGGAGGGCTCCGGGGCTCCCTTTAGTGGTGACAAAATACTCGGAAACAGATAGAGGTGGTAGTTACACAGCAGCGTGAATGTGCTCCGGGCCACTGAACTGTCCACTTCAACACGGTCGATTTCATCGTGTGTGAATTTAATTCTTTAAAAACCGTGCTCTCACACAGGCCCTTTATGCTGGGCTCTGCGCCTCCTTTCCAAACGCAGCAGCTTCAGCGCAGCCTGTGTGTGCCGAGGTGGGACACATTTCTCAGGACACACGTAATGACAGTTGTGCAGAGGCACCCTCCTGGTGATGCTGCTGGGCCACCGCACAGGGAGGTCACGCGGCGTGGAGAGCTGTCCCCAGCTGGGGACCCTGACTGCTCAGCTCAGAGGACACCCTTGAAATGGAGAAGCTAAAATACTCGGAGTTTTGCTTGAGTCGTGCTTGGTTGCCAGGAGAGATTGGATGTTTACCGGACTTTTCCATACCACACGCTCTCAACCTTGGGAAGGGCTGGCACCGGCAGCAAAGGGAGGAAGTCTGCCGCACAGGCCCGGGCACGGCTGCCCCTGCTCTGCGCCACAGCGGACAGTTCTGGGGTACATGCAGCACGACCCCAGTCACCGCGAGAGGGGAGTGGCTGGCAGGCACGCGGCCCCCACGCCCCAGGGGCCCGGCCAGCGTGGGGGTGTGAGGGCAAAACACATCAGCGCTTGGCTAGAGGCAAGCCTGCGGTGTGCTTCCCTCACTGCCCAAAATCAAGCTAAAAGAAATGAAACTAAGTCAACAGGTGTTCCCAGAAACACCTTTTCGGTAGAAACCATCCGTTGTTTTGTGGATTTGTATTTTTGTTTCCGGAATCTAAAATTCTATTGTTGGGAAGGCGGCGGTGACAGGTTTATAAAAACTTGCTTTGAAATTAATAGCTTCCGGGACATCCTTCAGGGAGGCAAGTCCGGCTCTGGGGCCCCGTGAGTCTGCTCTCAGGAGGGGTGGATGGGGTTCCTGATCCCCTCTGCGCCCGGCGGGCTCGGGGCTCCTGGCCTGTGATGGGCCCCGCGGGTCCCCTCTTGCCCACAGGCCCCCACGCCCCTCGGAGGCCGCTGAGGCCGGCGCTTGCCAACCGCACTCGCTAGGTGCCGGGGAGTTCTCGAATACTCCACCTCATCTCAGAAACAGGAAAGCTTGCATTTTACAAAGTCCTAAGAGCAAAACACTGTGACAATTCAGAACAGTAACTGCTGGAGAAGTGCTGGGTCTCACGTTGATTTTATGAGCAGCTAGACAGCACTTTCCCGCCTGAGCTTGAGGTGGGTTTGGTGGGAGAGGGGCCGAGGAGCGTGAGGAACAAGCGGAAGGAGCAGCAACAGGTCTGCGGCCGCACGTGATCTTGCCGACAGCACGGCCACGTCGCACGCGAGCGTGTGTGCGGCCACGGCCTCGCCCAGGCTACTCTCCGGAGCCGAAGTATCTGGCTCCGGCGAGAGTCCCCGGCCCCGCGGCCGGGCCAGCGTCTCCGAGCAGCTGCGGCCGCGGCCGCCTCCTCTGTGCAGGCGCCTCCTGGGACGAGGAGGAGGGGACCCCGCCGCAGGGGGCCGGGTCGGGCAGGGGCGCTTCGTGCGGAGGGCACAGGGGCGGGGCCGTACCGCGGGCGGTCAGAGCCAGGTGGCGTCGTCCGCGCATGTAATGAATCACCGGCAGACCAAGACTGTCCAGCAAAAAAGTATTGCTTTATTGGGTCTATTTCCTACGTACGGACAGCTGACACAGATACCACACATTCCCGTTCCTCAGGACGCGGCCGGGCCCCGGGGCGCTACCTTCGGGCGGGACAGCAGCCTGCGAGGAGCGCGGTCACGTCGGCGCCCAGCCAGGCACCTCGCTCGTGACGGCTGTGTGCAAATGCTACAGGCGTGGCTTTCGGGGCTGCGTCCTCCCTGGGAGCCAGACAAGAATCAGACACAACCGCACGGAAGAACAGTTTTAACTTCCTTGTTTCTGTGGGAGAGGTCTCTCCACCATGACCTTATGTGTCACTGTTGTAAGTTAGGACCTCCGCCGGCGGGTGCAATTCTGGCATGTTCCATGAGGGGGCATGAATTCCTAAGGCACGATTATTAGGTGAGCCATGTTTTAATTAGACCATGCTTTTTGGTTACGTGGAACAGGTCACTGCTAGCATAACGTGTCATAAGCTGTTAATTGTACAAATGCAGTAGTGAAGCTTACACTAACCTATCTGTTAACAGTAACTAATCGGAAAACATACTACGGCCGCTGCATGTTAAAACATTTTTGGTAATTGTTGTCTTAGAGGAAGCAGAGTTATAAGGCTTCTGTGAAGTAATAATCTTACAGCTGAACAAATATATTACACTCCTTTTGCGATGTTATTTACAGTCACTTTTCCATTTGCCATTTGGTAACACCCAGGTGTGGAGAACACAGCTCTCCTGGCTTTCTAAAGTGCTCGGCTGACGGCACCGCACGAGAGGACGGAGGCCCGGAGGGCCATGGGCCCGGTGCACGCAGCTGAAAAGCCAGGTTCGGTCTCAGATGCATCTTCCAGAACGAACGCTGGTTATTGCTGACACGGCAGCCCTCGCTGGGCAAAGACCGGACATTACCGCCCGTCATTACTGTTTGTACATAAATATGTGCCAAATCTGTACACACATGCAAATGCAAGATCCGCCGTGTGGCAGACAGACTGTTTTGTCCAGCAACCTATCTTGCGCTATCAGCTTACTGGCGCTACGCTCGAAGCCGGATTAAAAACAAAACCCTAGCATGCTACGATTAACAGTCCTGTGGTTCCGGGAACACGGGGGAGGGCGCAGGCGATGGGAGCAAGGACAAAACAGAAGATCTCTAAAATGCACTGAATAAGGCAACAGACTGCACGCTGCAGCCCGAGGAAAGCGGAGAAAAAGCAGGAAGCAGGTGTGAGGCTTTGCTCACGACGCCTGCCTCGCTCGCCAGTTTTCTCCTAACTGATACAAGAGAAAGCCTCGTGGTCAAGGGTCTTTACAGCTTCTCTCCGGGCAGCAGACTCTGCGCTCCCCGAGGCGCCCGATGCCGGCGTCCGGGTGACAAGGCACTTCCAGCGCAGGGGTCCCCCTGTGAGAGCCACTCACCCGCTGCCCCCCTCGGTCTTGACACGGGAGGCGCAGCCCGGCCCCCCGGCCGCAGGGCAGCTTCTGCGAGCGGACAATGCAAATCTTCACGGGGCCGGGGTCCGACCGGCACCAGGGCTCTGCTCAGTTCACTTGAAGTCCTGGTGCCGGAGCTCAACTGTCAGCGGCCGAGTCCACACCAGCTGCTTCGGGCCGGGTTCCGTGGTGCCAGCTACAATCAGAGGTTGGTGCTGGAGAGATCGTTCCGGATGATCTCATTTACTGCAAGAAAACACAGTGGACAAACGATTAGGGAAACGCTGCTCTGCCCAGAAGTGTCTGTAAGAACCAGAAATCCCATCAGCCATGCTTTGGGCCGGTCACGTGGAGCCTGTGAAAGGGTGTCTCCTGGAGAGACGCAATTCCTCCTGCTCCCACCGCGGGCCTGGGGTGCCCTGAGCCGGCAGCACGCCGCTGCCCAGGACCCGCTGCGTGACTCCAGGGGCCGCGGTGGTCAGGGTGCTCGCTCTAGTCCAGAAGCACAGTTGTGCACTGGCCTGCGAGGGCGGCCCCGGGAGCGGCACTAGGCGCCGGTCCAGGGGCCGTGAGCGCGTCTTCTCCGGGCAGGAGCACGCGGCTGGCATTTCCCCTGGGAGGCCAGCGGCTGCACCCCGTGGTGGAGGCACCCCCCGAAGTCCACGCTCAGAGAACCCCCTCTCCTTGCTCCGTCGTCGGACAGGCCACGTCCGAGAGGAGGGCTGACCGCAGGGCCTGGACCTCCCTTTGTTTGCGGCTCTTCCTTCATTTTTGTTTCCTTGTCCACGTCCGCTATCAGCATGTGGGTTTTGGCAGCAGGAGAGGAAATGAGCGAAGCTGGCAAAGGCCATCGTGAGCGAGCTGCACAACATCCCTGTCTCCACCCCCCGACCGGCCCCCAGGCAGGGGACGCGTCCCCACGGCCCACTTTGCTAAGAGAACTGCGAGGTGGGGAACGCAGGCTCACGTCACAGAGCTGCCCAGCTTCCCTCTGCCGCCCAGATAAACTCCGCGTGTTTCTGCAAAGGCCCCGGCGCGTCCCAGGGCGGCTTCCTGCAGCCGGCAGCTGGCACACCTGTCATCGCCCCCACCCTCCCCTAATGCCCTTTCGACACCCCCTACTATTGTTAAGAATAACAATAATAAAACAGGGTTGGGAGAGCCAGGAATTGTGTCGCGGTGCTGATAACAGAGCCGGGTTTCACAGGCAGGAGCCTGATCGCGAAGCCCCAGGCCACCAGCTCTTCCCGAAGGTGCAGCCTGGGCTCAGACCTGGGGCGACCGCGTCCCACACTTTGCCCAGGCCCAGCCGCGGCCTGCAAGGGGACCGCCTATGGGGGAGGGGGGATGAGTCACTTAATGCAAACACCAGGAGCACGGCAGGCCAGAGCAGCGTGCCTGCAGAGGACACATCTGCCGGGGCCACGGACCGGATGCACGACCACCGGACGTGCAGCCACACCTTCTCTGAAGATGGCACTGACCTTCGGGCACAAAACACTGGAGAGGCTGTGGCTCGCCCGGGCCCAGTGACTCTTCCCAGCCGCTAACGAGGCCCAGCTGCTCAGAGCAGCTCTCAGGACGACACCTGTCCCTGGAGCATCCCAGGGGCGGCTCCTCGGCCGCACGCAGTTTCTCCGCGGCACTCTGGCTGCCCAGCTCTGCGAGGCCCGCTGGAGAGCCCTGAGAAGTGTGTGGCCGAGGCACCTGGCAAGGCGGGGCGAGGTGCTCCCCCTTCCACGCACAGCGCAGGTCACACGCCTCCGCCCAGACCATGAGGCCTCCCCCGGTCACTTGACCCTGAGACTGCCCTGCACTCCCGAGGCCCGGGGTGCCGCCTGCTCCTGGAGCATGGGCGCGAGGGCCTGGGCCACCAGCGACAGTGCCCCTCTGCCTCCCGCCTCACGTGTGTGGCTTCTGTTTGGAGAGGCACACGTCCGGTGCGTATTTCGCAGAACAGTGTGACATGGAGAGCACTCGCGCAAAGAAAGACAACGAGTTCGAGCTTCCTCGGGGCCCTGCCTTGGTGTGGAGAAGGCTCACCGGCTGCTCGCGTGCACCGTACCGCACAGGGCAGGCTGGACATCCTCACGACGGCGGAGCCACCTGCGGAAAGCCAAGCCCCCTGGTGGCAGCTGGCAGAGGCACGTCGCTGTGACTGGTGTGGCACCGGGTGTTTTAAAAGTTGCTTTAGTGGCCACGTTGTCATGTCCTCCTACGCTGACCCGGGCTGAGGGCGCAGCGGCTCTTCCTAACCCAATTTCAGGCAGAGCGGGAGGTCTGGAGCACGTCCGTGGTGACGTCTGGGCTCTGGGCCCAGAGAGTGACGGCGCGGGAAGGGGGTCCGGCCACCACGGGCACGCCTGGGTCAGGGGCTGCAACGCTCAGCCATGACACCTTGTGCGGGCGCGGCCTCCTGGACAGGGGCAGCGTGGACAGGTCGCCCTGAGAGATGGGCTGGACCTGTAGTTACACACACCCAACCGGTCTCACTGTTCCCTCCACCGCCAAGGACAACGGAGACTCAGACCAAGGACCCGACTCCAGTGAGATCAGAGACCAAGTGGCAGAGAAGTTCTCAGGGGCAAAATGACGGGGAAGTCACAGCGTCTGAGGGGGCTACAGTGATGGAGATGTGGGGGGGGCCAGAGGGAGGAAAACAATAGGAATGTGGGGGGGGCCTAATGGTTAATAATGAGAGAAAATATGGGGAAGTCACAGGGGTACTGATATCGGGGAGTGTGGGGAGGTCTGAGGGGTAACGATGATGGCCGAAAGGGAAGCTTACACAAAGCCACCGGGAGCTTCTAGGCACCCAGGGTCGTACGGAGCACAGGAAAAACAACATCTGTTTGACACAACAAAAGGGGAAGCAGCATCAGAAGCGGGCTTCCCCTCGCTGCCCACCGGGTCACCTGAACCTTGAAGGGGGAGCCCGGGGTGGGTGGGAGCGGGGAAATCACTCAGTGCGTCCCGAGCGGTCCAGGGACCTGGCGGAGCGCAGCCTGGCTCCTCTGTCCTGGCGCCCGACCCCACCCAGGCTGGCAGGGGGGGTCCCCGGAGAGCTGAGGGGGAGATGCTCCTGGGCTATCCCTGGGGTCGATGGGTTTCCGACGAGCCGCTGGCCCCGCCTGTCTCCCAACAACCGCTGGCTGGAAGTGAGTGGCAGGTCACCCGATACCCCTGTCGTCCAGGCCTGGCACCATCAAGTAAGGTCACAACAAGTCAGACACCTTAGCAAGGCAGTCAGGACCCACCACACGTGCACAAGTGCCCCTCGGACCTGCCCTAAGGCCCCCTGGGGACCTCGCGGCAGCAGCTGACAGAAGGGGCAGACGGACCAGGTCACCGGCACAGCACAGCTGCACAGCTGAGGACAGGACAACCGTGCGGCCACACTCTCTCCCAAAGATAGTCTGTGCCCCCGTCTCGCGGGGAGAGCCACGGAGGCCTCAGGCAGGGGCCACGCGCTCCGGGGCCGGGCTGGGGACCAGAACGCGGCGTCCCGCCGCCCCTGGCCTCACCCTGGCCACGGCCTCCTACTTGTCTTCCGTGAGGTCACGGTTTCGAGTCCCCGAGAGTCCACAGCCGCCCCCGGGGGCTTGTGCTGGTTACTTTGGGGGCGGTTTTCTCTGTTACGGTTTCCCACAGTGTCTTCTCTCTGCTGATACTTTCCACCTTCTTATTCAGCTTTTCCACCGACACTAAGGGTTTTTTCTATGTACAAGTATTTTGAACTGCAGGTAACATGTGACCCTCACAGCTTGTCAGAGACCTGAAAGAGGAACCTTTGCTTTGCTGAGTGTCAGATGTCCCTGCAACAGGATGTGGTGAGCTGTTCTACCACAATTTAACTTAATGAGAAAGGTTTTTCCCCGTATATTTAAGTTTTCTCTAAAGTGCTCCCAAGGTGGAAACTACTGTTTTTTTCCTAAAACTTATGTGGCAGTCTGAATTCTTGTTTTACTCTGGGATACATGTGCAGGACACGCACATGCACACGCACACACCCAAACCACCTCCATGTGCAGATCTGGGACTGAGTGAAAGGAAAATTCGTGTTTTTTAACATTTAAAATCTAAAATGTCCAAAGTACAGGCATACATTCTCACCTCTGCTCACAGTATCTGTCCACAGTCACTGGAGTGTTCCCACCACTACACACAGATCCTGTGGTTATTTATAGATAAGTTTGCAAATTAACTAATCAGTCAAGGGTCCTTTTTAAAGTAAAATTTTTGTCCTTTCATCTAACCAGTTTCCTTTTCATCGCCGTTTTGAAAAAACGGACCTTAAAACCTCACGCTGTACTGAAATGCCCTCAGTTTACCCCCGTTGGACTCTCCTGAGACAACGTGACCGAAGGGGGCAGCAAGGGTCCGAATCTCACTTAACACATTTTCCTTCTTGATGCCTCGCTTGTAAGCCAAGTAGCCCCACATTTCGGGATTCCTGGTTTCCTGAAGCAGCCAAGGATCTCAAGTCAGAATGTCAGGAATGAGCACAGTGCTGGTTGGCCCCGCACTTAGGCTGCCCCCCCGCTGCCCATGCACGCGCACCGTGGCTGCCCCTGCGACAGTCCGGGGGGGCGAGGTGGGAGGCGGACACCGCCGTTGCGGGTTTGGAAGCGGAGAGCCTGAGAGGCTCGGCAGAGGCCACAGCGGCCCTCGGGCTCACAGGGCAGGAGCACCACCAGCCCGGGGTCCCGCCTGCGCCCGCCAGGCCCCCTCTTCCCAGCTTGGCTTCCACTCTGCCCCTGCCCCTGGTCTCCTCTGTGCCCGCAGGGCCGCTCGGCACTCAGAACACCACGTGCAGGGATGGGGAAGGGCCGAAGGCAGAGCCGCTCTACCCTCTTCTCCCCCCACCGGCGCCAGGCACACAAACATGGCATTCTGTTCTATTTGAGCTAAAAATGCCTATTTTTTTCATTCATTTCTCTTGTACTAGCTGTTCTGTGCCTTGAAAATCTTTTTTTTTTTTTTTAAAGGAGGAGAAGAGGCAAGCCACCAGAGGAACCAGGAACCACTCGGTGTCTGTACGGTCACCAACTTTCCACTGCATCGTCAGAACGAACACCGCACATCAGCATTTCCTCTGCTCTGAAACAAACAGCAAAGGGAACTGACCGCCCCCAACTCTATCACACAGAATCAGAGCCACAAGTCTGCTGACACACTGCAGGGAAACTTCATTCAGAAATCCCAGCGCCGCGGCGTTGACGATTCCAGGCGCCGCCCGGGGTCTGGCGGGGGCCCCGACACACGCTGGGTGCCCGAGCCAGGCCGGCCCGCTGCGTGCACAGGCCCCACCAGTTTTAAATCTGGATTTCAGATGCGACATCCCAGTGCAGCCCCCCATGGCCAACACGCCTCGCCTGCTTGCTGGGGCCTCTCTCGGCCTCTGAGGCAGCTCGCTCATCGCGGCCTGAGGAGGAGGCTGCGTCCATCTTTTCGGCCCCCAGACTCCCTCCTCGACGGCCCTCCTTCCTACCCTGAGGGCAGAAGTGATGGTGCGTCTGCATCTGACTTTAAACAACAGGGGCTTGGAAGCGGTAACGGTGTCATCGAACCAGAAAGGACACCCGGGGCCCTGACATTAAGTGTGTCCCTTAGATCCTAAGAACTCTAGGACACTGCGTGCGCAGAGTTAAAATAGAAACGGAGTCTGGGAGGGAAAGCAATCCCTAAAAAGTGACAGAAACAACCCAGGAAGCATCTAGGTGGTGTTTGTTTTACAGCCCGTCTGGCCTCCTGTCCTGCAGGGGGTGCCTGGGCCTCGAATGAGGCCCCTTCGAAGCCAACAACTCCCCGTGACCCCACGATCCTCTAACTTGCTCAGACCTCGGCTCTCTTCGCACGGTCGCCACGCCATTTAAACGACGGGGCAGAGACTCGAGCACAATGGACGCCGGGGCCTTCCCTTAGAAAACCTGCCGCGAGCCCCTCGCACGCTGGGCACTCACTCTTGGGGGGCGGGAGGGTCCTGGTCTCCCCCTGCCTCTGCACCTGTCTGGAGCCCGAGGGTCTCGTCTGTGAGTATGGGGCTTGGCCGAGACCCCCTCTCCGCTCTCCGATGCGGGCTTCTGTGGGCATTTCACACAGAGAAACCCACCTCCTGGTTAGAGTCCCGCGTGCCGAGCGCACCGCACAGCACCCTCCCCAGCCCTCTGGGAGGGGAATTGTTATTATTCTTTGAAGACAGGCCCAGAGAGGGCAGGAAGGTCTCTAGTCCTCACACAGCGTCAGCAGCCTGAGCGGCGGCCTCCTCGGGGATGGCCTCTCCAGGCTGGTTTTCTGTGTGGCAGAGGGACCAGCTGGCTCGCCCAGCCCATGCCCGGCCGGCGCGCCCGCGGGACTGGCACTTTCCAGCGTACTTCCGGTTTCCTGTCCGTGGGAAGAATGGACGTCCGGGCCTGTTGGCGGAGGCCTGGGCCCCGCCAGGCCGCGCACGTGCTCACGACGCCGCCGAGGGCCGGGGTCACTTCCACATGTTTAGTTCCAGTATTTCTTAATACTGCCCGTGCAAGGAGTGTCGTTGGCTAACGCAGCCCCGGGCCCCACTCCCCATCTCTGTCACAGACTCCGACAGCACCAGACGCAGCCCTAGTGTCACCTGGGGCAAAACAGCCGAAAGACTTGCTCTGGCGCCCCCGGGGCTGCCTCTGCCTGGCCCCACAGGCCTGGGACCATGGCGGGGGGGGGGGGCGGGGGGTTGTGTCTCTGTCCCTTTTCCTCGGCAGGAACCCACCAGAGCCGTGCGGCCCACGTGCCGGGCTTCGGGGAGGGAGACACTGGACACGCAGGGCCTCACACAGACATCGAGCCCACTTTTCCCGGGAGCAGGGTTTGGGCCTCCGGAGTAAGAAATCTGGCTGAGCGACGTGGCCCCAGCCACACAGTGTCATCTTTGCTTTAAACAAGTTCAGTGAAGATGGATAAGGACTATGCTTCACAAATAATACTCTCACGTCTTATCTTTTTTAAAATATTGATTGCTGTCGGTACTTGTTAACTTGATTACACAAAACACTTTTTTAAAACATCTTCCTCGTTTTCAATAGTGAGGTGAGTTTTACTAAGGAGACAGCTGTCCCGTGAATTGTTAAAAATTCACAATGTTCATCTTCTGCTACTTGGCAAACTAGTCGGCCCAGCAGCGTTTGATGACAGACTATGAAGTTGCTTTTTCACGGAGAGAACTACTTTTCAAAAGCCATCGTTGTCCTTTAAACAAAAGCCACATGGGAGACAAACAGGCCTGAGGATCCACAGAGCATTCAGTTCTGGGTGCAGGTCCTGAGGCCACATCCACACCGCGTCTCATCCCGTGGGCTCGCTCGAAGCTCACGGCCAAATTAAGTACCGCACGTAAAGAAATGTATGAGAGTGGTCGTTACGTGCTTACTCAGTTTTCCTGTGAGGGACAGAAAAACGCATGTCCTTCAGACAGAACAACTCACCAGAAAGAGTTTTATTTTTAAGGGAAAGCCAAAATAGCTTTGCGAGGAGCAAAACAAAACAGGAAGGCCATTCTCTCCCATTCCTATAACTAAAAGATAATTTTAAAAAGTATTTGCTAACTTTCCCAGAAAATACACCGTTAGCTAAAGTTAGTGCCGCAAGCTGAGAAAGACAGTAATTTAGGCAGACGGCAGCAGAACCAGAAATGCCGCTGGCCGGGTGGCGTCTGCTTGTGCGGAACCTTCACGACGGCCAGTGCCTCTGGGATGCGGGGGCCGCTGACGCAGATCCTAACGAGCGTGCGGCTCCTCACGGCATGACCTTCCATGCGGAGGGCATCAGCCGCACAGTTACCGGCCTGCTGGACACACGGTCCACACGCACCACTGCACAGACACGCCCAGACCTCCTCGGTTAGTTCAAGTGTTACGGCAGGTGTGGACGTGAGTGAAAACGCCCCGATTAAAGCCACAATTTGGAAAAGAGGGAGCGGAGCACATCCTTTGGATCCCCCCAAGCCCGGGTGGGCACTGAGGAAAGCTGGAGCTGTCCCTCGTGTGGGTTTTTAATTTCTCGAAAGAGGCAGCGTCTTACAAAGTCCGCTACGTCCTCGTTCACAGGTGGGCCCTCCGTCCGTGGTCTGGCGCGGATGGCGGGCTCGGTGTCCACGCGGCCCCGCCTGGTGTGGCCGGCGCGGTCCCCGGCCCCGCGCGGCCTCGAGCGAGAGCAGGGGCCATTCTGCAGGACTGTCACAAGCACGGGCAATTCTGAAAATGCAGAGTTGCAACATCACCGAAGTCCTGTTTTACTTTTCTGACTTTTTTCAAAGACGCTTTGTGAGGCGGTGGAAAATGAGGCCGTCTCTCAAGTTTCATTAAAAAGTAAGTTCCCGTGTTACCTCGGGTGTCCTGGACCCATTTCAGCCTTCACTTATTTTTATCTTTTTAATCATAATAAGCCACTGCCACGGGGCCTGCTATTTTTGGAAGGAGGGACCGGGACGGCGAAATCTGAATGACAACAAGTCACGGTTTTAATAAAACATGACCCTCCCAACCGCGTGTGGGGCTGGCACTGGCGGATACTATTGTCACACGGGACTGTCAGCCATTAAAACAGAATAATTTTCCTGCCTTCAGTGCCTGCTTCCTTATTTAGCCTGAATACTCCAGATAATGTGAATGCCCGTGTGGAAACTCCAGCCTCCGTGGGGACCGGGCCGGCCATGTGACTGGGGGGTTCCGCAGGCGTGCGGCAGGCGTACAATCCCCTATCACCTGGCCCATTTTTGTGTCCACGCCAAACTCACTCCACAGTCACTCATGGGGATCACTAAACCACCAGTGTTTTTCCAGGGCTTTCTTTGTGCTGCTAGAAAACACGGTCCCCCAAATTACACAATTTCTATTCACACAGAATTAACAGAAATGAAAAAAATAATAAACCAAAAAGCCCCCTTTAATTAAAAAATAACAACGTGAAGTGGACTGAGAGTGAGACAGAGAGAGACGTGCCGTGGAGGCGTGGTCAGGCTGTTGCCCCCTGTCCCTCTGCCCGGGGACACGCGCGGCCGCCCCTAGTCGGGCACCAGGAGCATCCGCACGACGGCCCCCCGGGGCCGCCCGCCAGCCGAGCCCAGGCCCGCGCCCTGCACCGCCGGCAGCTGCGGGCTTTGGTCAGAGGAGGCTGCTCACCACGGAGGCGGAGGAAAGGCCCAAGCCCACCTGTTCCTGGCTTCGCGGGAAGTGAAACCACACCTTCTCGGTTAATGTGAGTTTGAAGTCGGTCCTCACCTTACCAGAGAATCGTGAGTAATTCTGTCAGGCGGGACCGTCCTGCTGTAATCGCGTAAAGAGCCGTCTGTACCTGCGGGTCGGCAGGAAGCAGACGTGAGGTCCAGGACCCGGTTCCTTGCGATCTCAGCACCAGCCGCTGCAGGGTGGTGAGGGGACCGTATGCCTGGTCCTGCGCGCCCCGAGTGCGGGCCCGGGTCAGGGCACCTGGGGACGCACTGCATTTATCGTACCTTGTGCACGTCTGAAACGCCAACCCCATCTTCAGAGGGAAGCCGGAGCCCGGGAGTAGCTGGGGCCTGCTCCCCGGGCAGCTGCTGGGCAGCCAAGCCCACCCCACGGCAAGGCGAGGACACAGGGTCTGCACCCTGTGCCACCTCCCTGCCGCCCACCCCCAGAGATGTCCTCCACACCAAGACACCTTTTTCCTGCCGCCCAGGACGCCCGCGGCCCGCTCCTGGCTCTCCTGGTCCCTGGGGGAGGGCCGCCTGGTGCCGCTCCGTGCTCGAGGGCCCCCTTAGACTGAGCCCACCTTGAGGGCAGGCAGTGTTCCCATGAGTACTGAGAACACTGACCAGCAGCTGAGCCTGCTTCGTTATCCTGTAAAGATCTGAACAGAAAAAGCACAGGACGCGGAAGAAAAATGTGCGAAACCGAGCTGCTAAGTTACTCTCAGAAATTCTCAGTGTGGAAAACCACAGAGCTGAGAGGGAGCGGCCACCCAACGCAGGCCAGCAAACAGGCCCCCTGGTCTTTAGGACATATTGACCCTGGAGTGGAAAAACACCCAAGATTGAATTTTTGTATTGATTACCCAATTATTAATCTTTATAGAAGCTATTCCAACACTGTGCATAATGAGCGATTCATCACAGTATATTAGGTGCCGGGGAAGCTACACTGAGCACAAAGGGCCATTAAGTTTCTGGTAATTGCCCATTACTGGAGCTTCCGTGAGTTCTAAATCAAATCAGCAGGACCGGCATGCACGCGCTCTGACTTGACGTAACAACCGCACGCCCCTGGTGAGCACCGAGACGAGCGGCCCGGCTGACTACCAGGTCCCAAAGACCAGTTCTCGGCCCGAGGCCTGCGTGGGGTGCCGTGGCCGACAGACCCAAGCCGTCACCTGGACGCGGGAAGGACGCAGGGGGCCGGGCCCGGGGAAGCGTCCCGCCTGGGTCTGCAGCTTCCTCAGAGCTGCTCCCAAACTCCAGACGGAACCCAAGCCTGGAGACGCGTCACGTCCTTCCGAGGCCCCCGCGTCTGACGCTGCCTTTGCCACGTGGAGCAGACACGGGACCGGCAGCCCCCGTCTTGCTCTCCTGCAAAGTGCTCCCGGAAACCGTCTCTAGGCCCCGGGATTCGAGGCAAGCGCGCGCTAATAGGCTCGGCGGCTGTCGGCTACCGTCCAGCAGCTGGGCCTCGTCATCTTGCACTGGTGTTTCCACTGCGACTGCTGTCAGCTGCGTGACCTCCTCTGCCCGCTCCCCTCTGATTTTCAGGGGGCCAGAGAGCCGAGGGGCGCGTGTGGTTGAAGGCCCCGCGATGCTAGAAGCAAGTGAGGAATCGGCAAACGCTGGCTGTTGCGGCCTCTTTAGAAAGTTGAACGAACCCTCCGGGCGCGTTTCAAGGACACTGAGCAAGAGCCGAGTGACAGCCTCCCCGGCACCTGCCGCTCAGGCCGCCGTGACGGGCTGTGTCTGCCGGGTCTCTCCCTTTGGTGGGGCCGTGAGCCATCCGTTTGCAAATCTGGCCTGAACTCCTTGTCTGTTTATCTACATTTGGCTTCCGAAGAAGCCTTATGTTTGTCCTCAAAAGAAGGCAACACGTGGTGGACACGCTGCTGAGAGACGCTGGTGCACAAGCCACGTTAGCTCACACTGAGGCGGCACCAGGCGCAGCGCGTTCGCAGCAGGGCCGCGTCTGCACTTTCCCCGGGTCCTGACGGTCTGTGGCCATTTCCACAACAAAGAGCTACACAGAGACCCAGAGGAAGTGAGCGGGGTCCCCAGGCGCCCCAGGGCAGGCCCTCCCCAGGCACCACCTTCCCCGCAGGCCGCCACAGGTCCGGCCACACTTCCACGCGCACATCTGAGTCTGACTTCAGGAAGCCCTGCTCAAGCGGTGGTCACCGATGGACCAGTGGCCAGAGCTGCTCTAAGAATCCCCCCCCGCCCCTGAGATCTGCAAAGCCTCTCCCGCCGCGCAGTGCCCTGCTCTCCGCAGCCGCAGCCGGGACGCCGTGGGGCGTTTGGAAGCTCTCCTCGCCACCCCATCACCAAATGAACGTGCTAGATGCCGCCTGCTGAGCAAGGCGCCACCTGGCACGCTCACACCCAGGCCCCAGCTCCTCCCAGGGCAGAGGGGCCGCCTCCCAGCTGCGCCCTGGCGGCCCGGCCACCCCCGCCGGCTCCCTGACGCCAGGCCGTGCAGACCCAGCAGGGCGGCAGCTGGGGACGGCTCCAGTCCGAGGACGGCGGGCGGTGGACCCGAGCGTGTCAGCGCCACAGCTCCCCGACCCCGCTGCCCACCTGGCCTTGAAAACACAGAAACAGGAAGCAGAGCAGAGCAGGAAGCGGCAGGCCAGGGCAGGGCCGGTTCTGGTAAAAGGCCCAGGTCAAAACGCACCCCCAGGGAGCCCACCACGCCTCCGGGGGAAAGGCTCGTCAAAGTAATCAATCACCCAGTTTCCATCTGCACGGCTCCCTGCCACACTCCATTCCACGCTATCAGGACAGGAAGCTGCACGCAGGACGGAAAGCTGGCGCTTGGTCCCGTGGAAACCACCGTTTCCATCTCCGCGAGTGACAGCGCGTCAACACCGCGCTCAACGGGTGAGGAGAGATAAGGAACAGGGGAGCGGAGGGCGGGCGCGGCACCTTCCAGCGTTTGGACAAAGTTCCCAACGACAGTCCGACGCGTGCTTTCCACCCTTTACATCAGACACACACCCGATGAGAGGGCAGCGTTTGAGCTCTTTTCTTAAATCCAAGTGCATAAAAAACGCAGGCACGCCACTCTCCCAGCCCCGGCACTGCCGGGCTGTCCTGTGGCTTTATCCAGCGTGGCCGCAGACACCCCCGCCGAAGCCAGAGCACACCCGCCGCTGACGGACAGGCCCGCCGCCGCCCACCCTCCGTCCACCGCCCTCGGCTGTCCAGCCATCTGCCAAGAGGAAATAACTTCGCTGTGCTGGGAGTCTGGGAATCCCAGAAAACAATCTTAAATCCACAAAAATAATTGAAGTTTGCTTCTACTGAGCCGCTTGGTTCCATTCTGATTTTTATTACAATGTCAACAAGAGTTTAATTTGTTTTAAAGTTTAGGTTCTTAAATCTGAGTGATATACGGTAGTTTACAGCTTGCTGGCAACAGCTACTGTGGAAAAAAAAAAAAGGAAAGTGCATATAAAGGCGACTCGAAGTTTGACACCGTGAAGGCGGGGAGCCGTGCCAAGAGCAGCAGGCACAGCTCGGCTTTCCCCACCGGGGACGCAGCCGGGCCGTGGCCAGGGGCTCGCTCCCCGTCCTCCAGTCTCGGCCGGGGATGGCAATTACGAGGAAATGTCCTGAAATGCAGTTTCTCAGGCAAAACGTTCTCAGATGGCAGCCAGGCCCCGCTGTCTTATCTGGGGTCCCTTCTTCTGGCAGAAGCCAGAGAGGGGCCGCTGGGGGAGAAAGGCCCTGCCCCTCCCAGAGGCCGCACCTTCCAGCCGGGGGTGCCGGTGCACGCAGAGCCACCCCGACCGGGAACCCATTGTGACACGGACTGCGGGCTGAGGCCCGCCCCCAGTCTGCAGCCCAGCTGTCGCTGGGCCCGAGCTCTTAGCCCCGTCAGAACCGTCTGCCCGTGTCATGGGCAGAAAGGACAGAGGGGCCGGACGACAAGGCTGCTCCCCAAGACTGAAGGGGGCTGCCCACGTGAGGGGCCCACCTCGGGCTCTGAGGCCCAGCTGCCTGCTCCGCACAACCAGCCGAGGCCCTAGGTGACGGCCGAGCCCCCCCACATCTGTGCGGCCAGACGGTGTCTGTGCGGCACATCCCCCTCTCCCTCCTGCAGTGGGCTCGGGCCGGAGCCAGACCTCAGGCAACTCACAGGCGTTTCTGGACGCTGCTGAGGGCCATCAGCTGCCACCGTCCTCTGGGCCCACTTCCTGCCGTATCTAAACCAACAGCAGCTGTGGGGGCCTGATAGGGCCGAGTCCTGGGGAAGCCTGCACCCTTGGGTGGGAGAGAGGACGGCCGGGGGGCTGATAACGCCGCCCCCAGGCCCGATGACTGCATCCTGCACTGTCTGCCCCATTTCAGAACAAAGGAACACCAGCCGCTGGCTCTTCGAACGACAGCGTGCGCCCTGGGCGGGGAGGGGTCTGGCTGACTCGGCCCATTGTGCACAGTATCAGGCTCTGATTAGCTGGGGTCCCCCGGGCCCGATAAGGGCGGATGTTTCAGAAGGGAACAGACTTTCTTTGTTCTGTACTGTGTGTAAGTGTCCGCGTTATAATCTGGAAGGAAGGAAGAACCCTGCTTCAAAATTCAAGCTGAAAAAGGTAAAGGGACTCCCAGCTCCGTGCATCCACGCGGCATGGAAAGTGATGGGAGAGGCTGCGTGCCCAACGGCCGGAAATCGTGGACCCCACCATGAGGCCACAGACAGAGCAGCCCCTGGCACCACTGTCAGTGTCTCCTAGAAGGTCCCAAGGTTGGCTAAACAGGAGGTAATGCGGAAGCACACGTTTTTTTATTTCCTCCGAGAAATTCTACCTTTGGGATTATGTTCATGCCACATAAAAACAGAATTTTCTCCTAACAGTCCTTAAAAAAGGAGTCTGAGGACCGTACGTGTTCCACAAAGGAAAAACCGTACGTGACACACGCAAGCCTTGAGCTCGAAAGTGCCGTTTTGCCTCCAGCATCGAGTGTCTTAACGAGTGTGCCTGACTCTAA
Source organism: Cryptoprocta ferox (assembly GCA_028646485.1). Classification (NCBI taxonomy): domain Eukaryota; kingdom Metazoa; phylum Chordata; class Mammalia; order Carnivora; family Eupleridae; genus Cryptoprocta; species Cryptoprocta ferox. The sequence continues at coordinate 87,262,850 of CM053566.1, forward strand.
ACCCTTTGGAAGGAAGTGTCATGAGCTCCATAATGGATGCAGACCTAACGATCCTCTGGAGGTCTGGCTTTTCCGGACGTGTTCACATAGACGGAGCCATGTAAGAGGGGGCGTTTGTGTCCAGCATTTTTGACTCGGCCTCATGTTTCAAGGTGCACCACGCGGAAGTGTGTGTTAGCACCTCCTCCCTCCGGCTGAGTTAACACTCCATCATCTGGCTGTGGCAGCCTTTCCTGTCTGCTGTCCAGGTGCTGGACTACGGTTGTCTCAGATGTTTGCGCGCCATAAATAACGCTGCCGAGATCTGCGTGCGAAGACTCCATGTGGACATAGGTGCCGGGGTCTCATGGGCAGACACTGAAGCGTGGAATGGACGGGCCACAGGACACATTGATCCTCCAGTTTCCTCCATGTTTTCACAAGTGTGTCACTGTCCTTCTTGCTTATTAGACTCCCTCCACTGGGTGCGAAATTACCTCCGCGTCGGTGTCGCAGCTGCGTCCCCTGATGACTGACGACGCTGAGCATATTTGCGTGTGCTTGGTCATACATCTTCTTTGAAGACATGATTACTTAAACCTTAAATCCCAGTTTTTGTCTAGGCTGTTTGTCTTCTTGTTGTTGAGATAAAACTTTTCGTATATTCTGGATCCAAGCCATCCATCAGATACGTGTTTTGCAAATAAATTCTTGAGTCAGTTGCTTGTCTTCTCATTTTCTGAATGGTTCTTTCGAAGCAGAATAAAATTTGAATTTTGATGGGATCTCATTTGCCAATTTTTAAATATTGGACTATATTTTTTGGTATCGTATCTAAGAAATCTTTGCCTAATCTAAGGTCTTGAATATTTTTGTCTTGTGTTATCTACTAAATTTTTTATTGTTTCAGCATGTACATTTAATTCCAGGATCGATTTTGAGATTTTTGTGTACAGTACAAGGCTACAGGTGCACGTTCACTCTTTTGCATGTGGACATCCAATTCTTGTAGCACCATTTGTTAAAAAGGCTATCCTTTGTCCCAGTTAAATGGCTTGGCATTTTGGTTAAAAATCAACTTGCCATAAATATAAGGATTTCTTAACTCTAAACTCTGTTCCATTGATCTATATGTCTTTCACCAGTGCCACACTGTTTTGATTATTGTAGCTTTATAGTAAATTTTGAATCAGGAAGTGTGTCCCCCACTCTGTTCTTTGTTTTCAAAATTGTTTTGGCTCCTCTGGATCTTTGAAATTCCGTATAAATTTTAGGATCATTTTGTCATTTGTCATGTTCCTGAAAAAGCAAAACCAAAAAACCTGCTAGAATTTTGACAGGGATTGCACTGATTCTACAAATTAATTCCATTAATTCCACTGTGGTCAGAATTAATCCTTTAAAATTTACTAAGCCGTGTTTTATGAATAGAAAATCTATCCTGGAGAAGGTTCCACCTGCATTCTTTTCTGTTGAGTGTTCTATCGATGTCTTTTGGGTCAAGCTGGTTGACAGCACTGTTCAATTGTTTTATATCCTTGCTGATTTTTTGTCTAATTATCCTGTTCATTACTGACAGTAGTCTAGTGAGGTCTCCAACTATTATTTTTAAATTGTCTCTCAGTTTACCCCTTCAAATCTGTCAATTTTTGTTTCATGTTTTATGCAGGTGTTTTTGGTGCAAATACATATATAATTATTATATCTTCCTGCTCAATTTACATTTTACTCATTATAGATTGTCCCTTTTTGTCTCCATCAACATTTTCATTTTTTTTAAGTTTATTTGTTTCAAGGGGCGGGGGGTGGGGCAGAGAGAGAGAGAGAGAGGGAGAGAGAATCCCAAGCAGGCTCTGCACTGTTAGCACTGAGCCTGATGCAGGGCTTGAACTCACGAACTATGAGATCATGACCTGAGCCAAAATCAAGAGTCGGACTCAACCAACTGAGCCACCCAGGTGCCCCCACACTTTCTTTGGTCTTAAATTGATTTTGTCTTATTAGTAGAGATACTCCAAATCTCTTTTGGTCACTTTTTGCCTGGTATATTTTTTCCATCTTTTCAACCTATTTGTGCCTTTAAATCTAAAATATGTCTTCTGTAGACAGCATATAGTTGGATCCTGCTTTGTTTCCTTTTCCCCAATCCAGTCTGACAAACTTCACCTTTTTATGGGAGTATTTAGTTCATTTAAATTTAATGTAATTTTGTTGTAGGAATTACATTTGCCATTTTGTTGTTTGTTTTCCATGTCTTGGGGGGTTTTTGTTTGTTGTTTTTGTTGTTTCTATGCTCTTTCATTACTACCTTCTTTTGTGTTAAATATATGTTTTCTAATGTATCACTTAAGTGCTTGCTTTGTTGGTTTGGCTTGGTTTCATTTATGGTGTATATTTTTAACTTAGTTTCTTTGTGGTTCTTCTAGAGATAATATACACTTTCACTTAAAACAATCTATTTCAGCTTAATATTAACTTATTCCTAATAACATATAGAACCTTTGCTTTGATATAGCTTTCTTCCCTACCATTTCCTTTGTGCTATTATTGTCACACAAATGACATCTTTATATAAGTCAATCAGAAGAGTTTTTGTTTTATGTATTTTCTTTTAAATAAGTTTGGAGAAGAAAAGAGTTTTAAAATACATATGCTGTCTTTTTTAATTTATCTACAGAATTACTTTTTACCAAAAGTGTGTATCTGAGTTACCAACAGCTGACAGACTCCCTTCAAAATGTCCTGTAGGTCAGGTCTGCTGGCAACAAAACTTCCACATCTTTGGTTCCTGGGAATGGTTTTATTTCGCCCTCCTTTTTAAAGCTAGGTTTGCTAGCTATGGACATCTTGGTCAATGGTCTTTTCCTCGGTGACCTCTGCGATTGCTAATGAGATGTCAGCCATTACTCTTGTTCAGGACTCCATGTACCTGGTGACGTGTTTCCCTCTTGCTGGTTTAAGGATCGTGTCTTTTCCTTTGACTTTTGACAGACTGACTATGATGTGTTTAGCTGTGATTCTTTGGATTTATTCGACTTGGAATTTGTTGATTTTGGCAGGGGTGGTGGTGGTGGTGGTACATACAATGTTTTTCATCTTCATGAAGGGAAGAGGTTATAAAATCTTCATGGGAAGATTTTGGCCATTATCTCTTCAGATATTTTTCCTACCCCTTTCTCTCCTGTCTTTCTGGATTCCCAATATGCCTATGTTTGTATGTTTTATGGTGTCCCACATGTTCATTTTTCTTTTTTTCTTTCCATTCCTCAGACTGGATAATCTATAGACATTTCTTCAAGTTTGTTGATTCCTTTTTCTGCCAAATCCAATCTGTCAATGAGCCTCTAATGAATTTTTCATTTCTGTTATTGTACTTTGCAAGGCGAGAATGTCTATTTGGCTTTTTTTTTTAACTTTTAATCTCATTATTGATAATCTCTATTTGGTGAGACACTGTTGTCATACTTTCCACTAATTATTTAAACATAGCTTCCTTTAGATCTTTGAACAGATCTTCAGCAGCTGCTTTAAAGCCCTTGTTGCTAAGTCCAACACCTGAGCCCTCTCAGGGACACCGTCTACCACCGGTACTTTGTTTCTTCCCCATCTGTATGGGACATATTTTCATGTTTGTTTCCAGGTTTCATAATGTTTTAGTTGAAAACTGGGCATTACAGGTAATACACTGTGGCAAACTTGGAAACAGACTCCTCTCCCAATAGAGTTTGCTGTTATTGCTACGCTCCTTTTTTCTTTCTCTTGTTGCTGTGTATTTGATTGGTGACTTTTCTAGACCAATTCTGTGGATCCTGTATTCTCTGTAATGTGTGCCTACTAAGTTCTCTATTCCTCTTTTTAAAAGCCATGTTTTTAGTTTTAAGCCTGGTTTCCCAAGGGTAACGCTCAGGTTAGCAGGGTTAATGGTCACTCAGTTATCAGTTGGAGGTTTCTTTAAATGCCTTCCGTCTCCACCTCTGTTCAGGAGATCAAATTGCAGGCAATCCCCACATCAACCTTAACTTCCACTTTTGCTTCTGTACAGGGTCTCCAGGCCAGCCAAAGGCGAACGACCCAGTCCTTTCTTTCCCCAGGTCTTCCCTGAGCAGGTGCACATCCGTGTGCACGTGTGCAGTCTCCCGGTCCCCAGGAATATGTCAGGGTTTGTCAAGCCCACTGCGATCACCCAGTGTGGCCAGTCTCCTGTTTGCCCCAGTTGAGATCCCAACCTTGGAGGCTCCCACAAGCAGGAGTCCAGCCATCTGTGTTTTCAGTCATGGCTTGGGAGGACGCCTCTTCCAGGCAGCCTCACCATCGGTCAGAGCACTGTTTGCACTTCGGGACAGGGTTTGAACAGAGCCCCAGAGAGGCCAATGCCCTTCGCTGTCTGAGAAGCTGCTGTCTTTCCATGGCTACGCTCTAAGGAGCTGGGGGAGGGGGCGGGAGCAGCCCCCACTTACTCCATCAGAGACCCGCTCTTCTTAGGGGGTCCGTTTTTTCTTGAGTAAATGCTTTTCAGTTCGTTCTCACTGTTTGGTGAATTTCCAGATTGTGAAATGATTGATTTGGTACTTTTGTCAGTATTTTTGTTGCTTTTTTTGGGAGTGCCCACTGAGGCCTTCTCTCCAACACCTTGGAAGTCCTGCCTGTCTTCCCATCCTTCCCAGTTCTGAGAAGGTGCCTCCGCTGAGAACCAGGAGTTCTCTGATGCAGATACACACAGTCCTCCTGGATTTGCAAGGCCGACTCACACGTGAAAGCCGGACTCTTAAGCAGGGAAGCTTTGCACACCTCATGTCTAGTGAGGGGGAAACACTCAGAATGGAAATCAACCTTCGTAAAGAGACTGCGTTGACAGCACAGCTGGCAGGTCCCCGTGGTGCTCCTGGCCTGTCACTTGTTCAGTGTGACTGTGAGCAAGGCAGCCAACCCTCTCTGGGAGCCCTGACTCCTCTGCCAAGCGTGGCTACATTGGCACTCTGGCTGTGGGGCTGTTTCAAGGTTGAAGATGTGAATTGAGAGAACATATGTAAAAGATCAGTTTGAAAAGCGCCGAAGGCCATGCACGTGGTACTGTCACTGGCCTCTGGGTCCTCTGTGGACAATGGCGTGTACTGCTCGTTTGGGAATGACTTCCTCAGCTTCGATGGGAAGAATATCACTACAATTCCAAGCATCTGTTCTTCTCTGCCTGAACGTGACAGACCCGTACATTAGAATACACTTTTCTATCGGGGAGGGCACTTAAAAGCATCCGTGCCCAGCTGGCCCTCGGCCTGGAGCTCCAGGGGCAGGAGAGCCCAGAGCCCGGCTTGAGCGACAGAAGAGCCGGCGGCTCTTGCAAAAACAAGTTGTCCCGCAGATGTGGACAGAGCCCTTACTGCCCTGGTCACCACTCTCCCCAAAGAGATGCCAAGCCCTGATGGCCCATCACCAGCTGTGCTGTTTGAACGTGGCTATTGTGCTGGGAAGGCTCTGCCTGACGGTGTCATGCTCGGGTGACATGGCACAGTGGCGTGCTACTAGCTGGCTCGCGGATCCCAAGGTGGGTAAAGAGCACGCATTCTCAAGTACAAAAGCACCACAAGCCTCAGAGAAAGAAAAGGCGCGGAGCCCGGGCCCGTGTTGTCCAGATGGGTCTGCGGTAGGGACAAAGCCCGTTAAAGAACTTTTGGACAGGCGCTCTCCTCTAGCAGGAGGAGGTCAGAAAGAACCAGCATGGCAGTCATGAAATGCGCAGACACGAACTCTCCGCGACTGCTCAGAGCTTGCCCGTGACAAAGGACAAAAACACCACAAGCGTGTCCCATGCTGCCCACGGGCACAGACACGTCCAGGCGTCAGCTTGCGGCTCCTCTGCGCTCCTGCTGTAAGGAGACGGAAGTGTGCTGAGCTGCACGGCGGTTTCGGGCTCTTTGCTTTCCGTCTCCAACACTATGTCTTCGTCTCCAGTCAATACTAAGGGGGAACAAGCTAAGGCCTGTGACGGAGAGGAGAGGCGGGAGGTCAGCATCACTGACGGCGATCCCACGGGGTCCCCTCCAAGCACACAGAAAGCAGTCGGGCTCTAGAACGACACTGTCATCAGAAACAGGAGAACTCCAAGCACCCCGTGCTCGTAGGCAATGTCTACACCAGGCAAGAATGGAGGGAGGTGCCCAGAATCTCACGGACACCGAAGCCCCAACGTCCCACGAGACCAAGGGCCCCTCCCGCCTCACCCTGCTGTGCATCAGAAGGAGCAGACGCTCGAACATCACAGCCCAACTCGTAACAGGCTGGGCACCGGCCTGTGTCTCCACGCTACTTCTAGAGGGGCCTTCCTCAGGAGCCCTCCCGGACTCCCCACTCTCCTTCCCCTTCTTCCTTCTCAGAGGCCCAGCTCCTACCCGCTGCTGCCCCGGGGTCAGGGCACACACCTCTGAGACGGTGGAAACACGGGGCTTGGGCGCTGCCCATGCCCAGTTCACAGACGCTCGTCACACTGACCAATGGTCTCTGCTAGTTGCCGGGTCACACTTCAGTTTATCTGGACAAAGACTAAAATATTTAAGCCAACATCTGCGTATCTGATGCCCAGGGAGGCGCACTGTCCCCGAAGGCACAGCTCCATGTCTCCACGAGGAGGGCACATGGCTTGGGAAAGCCTGCCGTGGCCTTTTGCTCGCTTCCCTGGGAAGTGACCAGTTAGAGGCTCTGCCCCTCGGGTCAGCAGCTTCAGGCCGGGAACCGGGACTCCTGCACTGGGGGACCCCTTCTGCGGGGTCTCCAGAGAACCCATTCTCAGAGCCTGCGGGCCACCAACAGCAGTCTCTGTCTCCGGTGGCACGGGGTGTAACTTTTCTGCCTCGAGACTCCCAAGTGCACATCCGAGTGCATGAAGGACCGACCCTAGTGAATTATTTGCATGGATGAATTCATTCTTCTATCCATCACGCAGTAGCCGCCGTCCACAACATTAACGACTCACATGTTTGATCACCACAATACAGACTCTTTCCATCATCGTTAGGAACGGGGAAGGCCCCAGCCTCGGGCGCCAAGCCAGGTCCGTAAAACTTTCCATGAGGAAAGATTTTGTTCTCTCCCAGAGCAGCTTGGGCTCAGGGAAGAGGGGGGCAGAGTGGGGGACTCACAGTCCAGACTCGGGCAGACACGATCCTGGCCGCCTGGTCCACCTGCTTGTTGTTTTAATGACATGGAGACTTCTGGAAAGCTGAGCACTGCTGGCGGGGACTGAAAGGGCCGATTGTGGCCGAGGCTGCAGGGCGGGCGGGGTGACAACAGGGGCGAAGGCGCAGACACGCCAGCGCCTTGGGAGCAAGCACGTCAGCGGCAAAGCTCAAAGGAGGTGCCCGTTTCTGCAGAAACAGTTCTTCTGTGTGTGGGTCCCCCTCACATAACACGGGGTAAACACCATGTGCTCCAGAAAGGCATAGAGCACCTTTCCAGCAAACGCCGTGAAGACGGTGTCCTGTGACACACGGACAGTTACGCGTGTGCATGTGTGAGCTGCTCACATTTCCACGTAAGCGACGGACAACCAGTTACCACGCTGCCGCACAGCTCCATTCCGCACGTGGGCCACTCACAGGATCCGACCACAGAAAGCGCTCCCGGATAGCTGTTATGGCGTATTTTTAAAAATCTACGTTAAAATAGCACGAGGCCCATAACACTAATCTTTTAAAAATGTACGGTTGTGATTCTGCCGTGATTGTGAAGTCTAAACTGAGAGCTTAAATCCTATGAATATTGTTGCACCAAAGAACAAATTATAATTGAGATTTATTTACAGGCCAAATACTTTTTAAACAAAACCTGAGAGTACAGACAACCGGGGAGAAAAAAAAGTTGGGATCCGTTTTCAGACAAGTTCTTTTGTGCTTCCATTATTCCTAAGACAAACAGAAATTTGTATCGCGTTAACCCTCCCAGGTTCTAGGCATCCCTCAGCAGACAGAGCAGGTCACACGCTGGGGGGTTCCAAGCGTGAGCCACCCTGATAGCGACCATTTATTTATGTGCCCCAAATGCCCCAGGCTCTCTGCAACTGGACAGAAATCCTATTCTTGCCCTTTTCATTGTACATTCCTAGAAAACAAAACCAAAACCCAAACAAAACACCGGCACGGAACCCCAAACCACCGCTCCGTGACTTCTGAACCGCGACGTGGAAGCCAGCACACCCTCACCCGACGTAAATACATCGAGGCCAGCGTTCTGGCTGTGGCCCCATCGGGCAAACGCAAGAGCTCCAGAAAGCTCTGCTGGTTTGGAGGGAAAGGCTGGGACCATTGTCACCGTGCTCCCTGCTATCAGATTTGTCATCATGGGCGCCGGCGCATGCAGGCCCTCCACCAACCGGGCCCTGTCCATCCATGAGACCCCTGGAGAGTGGCGTGTGAGCGCACGGTGCCTGTGCCTCTGAGAAAAGCCCTCACTGCCACCAGGTTGTGACGGGGCCCGTGTCCCACTGTCCCATCGCTCGCAGGCCTCTCCAGGAAGCGGGCACACCATCCATCACAGCCACCCCAGCCTCCCCTCCGCCGGCCGCAGAATCGCCTGAGACTAGGTGTTTGCCCTTTAGCATCAAGGCCACTTGAAATCCACGGCGTCTGATTTTCTAATTTAGTTTTTTGCTGTTTATTCCATTTCCAGGCTGCAAATTCATACCCGACACAGAGGGAAGAAGCATCTGGTCCCAGCCCCGCCTCCTCATCGTCACGGCCACCCTTCGGCTGAATCCGCAATGCTGGGTCCCATTGTCTTAAGCACAGGGTGAATGACAAAGCACATGGCGACTCGCGCTTGGTCATGGTGTAATCACGTACACCGTGCACACGTGAGTACATCAGCATAATCCCCCGTAAGTGGGGCGGATGGGAGGGAGGGGGGCACAAGGGCGGCGAGTGGGGGGAGGGGAGGCCCAAGTGGGTTCAGGGGTGCAGCTCCAGAGGGCGCGGCAACACCGCTGTGGGGGAGCTCCCATGGGCCAAGGGGGGTGCAGCGCCAGCAGTGCGGCTGCTCGAGTGCATGCGGATGGCAGGGCCCCAGCCCCAGGTCAGCTCTGGTGGATGTGGCCTGTCTCCCACCCAGGCGGTATGCAAACACTCTCCAGAAACTTCCTAGGACCCAGAAGGAGCAGAGTTTGGCACTGCCCCGTGTGGCAAGTTAATTTTCAAAGACCCCCATCAGGTGAGCAATTAAAATGGGGGGGCTGGCAAAGGACCAGGTTATTGGTGCAACACAGGTCCTGCAGGCTTTGCGAGGTCATTCCGAGTTGAGGCCCACACCCGCCCACGACACCTGCGTGTCCCTCCCCTCAGTCCCGTCAAGAGAGGGCCTGTTTGAACCCAGCCCTAGACCTCCCTCAGAATTCAGGTGGGGGGGCTCCTGGTTCAGGTGCTGTGCTTTGACATAGGCCTTTATCCTGCATTAAACCGTCTTCCAGGGGCGCCTGGGCGGCTCACTCGGTTGAGCGTCTGGCTTTGGCTCAGGTCATGATCTTGCAGTTCGTGGGTTCAAGCCCCGCATCGGGCTCTGTGCTGACAGCTCAGAGCCTGGAGCTTGTTTTCAGATTCTGTATCTCCCTCTCTCTGACCCTCCCCTGCTCACGCTGTCTCTATCTCAAAAATAAATAAAACATTTTAAAAAATTAAAAAAACAAAAACAAAACCGTCTTCCGGCTGTGTCTGTATCATGGCTCTTGTGAGAGGGTCCTGGGTTCCAGGGAGCCAAGGCCAGCATGGAGATCCTGCCTCCAGACGCTCCCATGAGCCCTTGCTGCCGCTGCGGACAGTCACTCACCCTCACACGAGGACACGGTGCTCTCTCCTCGCTTGTACTGCAAGAGAAAGCCGGCCCGCTCTGATCCCTCACGGCCTCTGGACTCACCGTCTCCAGCCGCGCAGAGCGATGATCGTTTCATCCGCTTCCTGATGGCAGATGGACCCCTGGGCCAGACTGTGTGTGTGCCCCGGGCCCGCGGTCCTCGGTGGCAACTCCCGGCCTGTGCTCATGGCCAACTCTGGCCTTTGGGCCTGGGAGCCATGCTGGAGGGAAGGCCGAGCTGGTGTGAGGCTGTGCCCCGGGAGCACTGTGTGTGCTCCCCATTGGCCTCTGTCGGCCTCCAGAAAGGCTGTCCTGGATTGGTCACCTCCGCTCACCACCAGTTCTGGAAGGACCCAGAGGGGCCATATTAGGGCCATTTCCGTGGGGGGCCCGAGGCTAGCATTTACTCCCCAGCTGCTCAAGGCTGTGGGTGAGGGCCACCGGGCGGCAGCGAAACAGCACGCATGGGTGTGCCCACTGGAACAGGTCCGCGGATTTCTATAAACACATCATCTGCTCACCACAGAGGCTTGGGGTGCACCTGCCTTAACCGGGATCCAGTTCTGACCAAAAAATAACACCACCACCAACGAAAATAACAATAAACATCTCCCGTGAATGCTCTCATGAGCTAAAACTGAAAAGCTTTGTTGATAGCTGACCGGGGATTAGGAGCCTTTGTGGAAATGAGGGCCCGTGAATCCAGCCCCAATGGAGGCAGAGACAACGTCTTTGCGCGCAGCCTCACAGGCCGGCTCTCAGAGCCTCTGCCCAGGGGGCCCCCGGACCACAAGCACGACCAGGAAACACCAGTGGGCAGACGGCTGCTCTCAGGGTGGGGGCTGAGGCTCAGAGCAGGACGTGATGCCCAGGGAGACCGAGGCAGGATGTTACAAGGGGATGAAGAAGGAAAGATCCGTGGGAAAGTGACCTCACAAAGTGGGTGGAGGTGTGGGACTTGCCCGCCCCCGTGAGGGTGCAGGGCTGATGACAGCGGGTGCTCGACAGGCGGCGTGGGAAGGGCGGGGCAGGCGCCATGGAGGGAGTCGGGCCGGGAGCCAGCAGGGAGGTGGTGGCCCCTTGCAGAGCGCAGCCCCAGAGCTCTGCCCCGTAAGCGCCGGGCACCAGCAGGCTGACAGCCGGGTGCCTGCGGACGGGAGTCAGCGTGCGGGTGTGCGGCCGGCGGCCCCAGGGACCAGGGAGCTGCAGGAGGACCCCCAACTCAGCTCTGCCCCCCTCCCCACCACATCCAACACCCACACAGGTGTGCTCGAGTCCAGAGGGGCCCGGAGACTCGCTGGGGCCACAGCACCCTCCGGAGAGCAGACCCTGCACCTGTGGGCTCACTGGGGGCAGGACCCCCATCACTCGCCCCTCCCAGGTGGCCCCTGCCTCTCTCCCTCCTAACAAGACTGCCTCTGACCTCAAGACACTCGGGGCAGCAAAACAGACTGAGGGGCCTACGCAGCCCATCTTCTGCGCTTCCCTGAAGGCACTGGGGATTCGGCCAAGACCCTCTGGCCCTCCCAGCCCCCAGGGCCAGGCCAGAACCTCCCAAGACAACACGGAGCACTGAGAAAGCCGGCAGGGAGCTTGGCCGCTGTGGGCCTGACGGCCTCAGGGGACCGAACCCAGGGCAGATACCCACAGGGACCCGGCCCCGTGTTCCGCCTGTGATAAGCCACCTGAGGCTGCTGAGGGCAGCTGTGGACCCAGAGTGCGCTTCTGAAGGACGGAAGGTCGGACTCTGGGGTGTCGCTGAGAGCCCGTCGGGGCCTGTGTCTTGGGCGGGGCAGGGGGGCCGCTGGTCTCCCATCGGAGCCTGCAGGCACACACCACACGGCGTCTCCAGGATGAAGGTTGAAAGTTTATGGAACAGAAGTACCTGAAAGCTCGTGGCCTCTAGCTGGGGCTGGAGAAGCAGGGGCAGGCCCCTCTCTCACCCCAGCAGACAGGATCCACAAAGCCCCGGGTCACGGCCCTGGGTCACGGAGCCGAGGGCAAACGCCGGTGTTCAGAGGCTGCGGCCTGGGTTGTGCCGCCTTAAAGGCTCATGGGTCCCCCTGCCAGGCTGCACCTGCCACTTAAGCGGGACAGGCCCACGAGCACCGTCCGCTTCTGGAACGGCAGCGCCGGAAGAAAACGCTCTTCCAACAGGACGCTTGCGGCACAGTGGCCCCGGGAAGCCCGTACAACCCGGATAGTGACAATGCGACATTCACTGACACAGCTGTGGGGGGAGAGACGCCTACCATGTTTGGCGATTATTTTTAGGGAAAACAACTAAAGGAGGCTGCAAGGCCTTGGCCTCGGAGGCTGGGATGCGGGGGGCCACGTGCCCAGCACTGTCCCGCGCTCTCCACCTGAGCCCAAGAGAAGGGGGCGTGCGCATCTGGGCCCAGAAAAGCTTAGACCTGAGGAGATGGGGAATCACCACTGACAAGAGCCCGGCATCCACACGCAATCCACGCAGGGCCCGTGGACCCACTGACCAGGCCTGACACCCACACGCAATCCACGCAGGGCCCGTGGACCCACTGACCAGACCTGACACCCACACGCAATCCACGCAGGGCCCGTGGACCCACTGACCAGGCCTGACACCCACACGCAATCCACGCAGGGCCTGTGGACCCAATGACAGGGACCGACACCCCACACCATCCACACAGGGCCCGTGGACCCACTGACCAGGCCTGACACCCACACCTAATCCACGCAGGGCCCGTGGACACACTGACGGACACCAACACCCCACACAAAAGCCATGCAGGGCCTGTGGATGCACTGATTAGGCCCGGCACCCGCACACAATTCATGCAGGGTCCGTGGACACACTGAGCAGGCCCGGCACCCGCATGCAATTCACGCAGGGCCTGAGGACGCATTGACTGGGCCCCGACGCCCCACACAAGATCCATGCAGGTCCTGTAGACCCACTGACCAGGCCCAACACACACACAATCCACGCAAGGCCCGTGGATGCACGGATTGGACTGACTGTACTGAGCAGACCACGGGGGTGCTGAGCACGTGGCTGAGCCACCAGCAGTCAGGTGACTGAGCGCAAGAGGGCTACTCGCCTCCAATGGGCACAGTGACACCTCATCCCACAGGGAAGAGAAACCTGCGGAGTGAACATGGCAAGAACAGTGGGGTGTCTTCCGCTATCCTTGTACGGACAGACCCAGCACGCAGACCATTCCGCCATGTAGCCTGACTGCAGGCGTCCTGAGGGCACTTCCTTTCTGATCCACCCTGACGTGGCACGCTCGATGGTGAGAGAGCCCGTGTGCTCCGGGGGGGCCTCACGCGGTGGGCTGTGAGCCCCAGTTCAGGGGCAGCCCAGCTCCTTCCCACCCTTCCACCGGCACCTGGTGGGAGCGGCACGCGGAACGTTCACCACTTTCAGCTAAGCTGTCATTTAAACATCATTCACTCAACCAGCGAGGCCCTTAAGAGGCTAAGAAACAAGAAAGCTTGACCTGAAGCCACTTCTAACAGAACTTGTTGCACTCAGTGCCGCCTTGGTCCTGCAGGTCCACGGCCACCGGCACCACAGGGACGCCTGGCCAAGGCGACGGAGCAGAGCCACGGGGCAGGTGGCTGGCGGCCGCAGGACGCTCCCTGTGCACAGACGCGCACGCCGGGCGCGCTCCCCCGCCAGGTGGACGACGCGCGCAGCCCTCCTCGTCACGCTCCCAGGCGCGCGCCAGGCTGGGCGTGCGCCTGCGGCCACGGGCACTTACCGTCGTCCAGGTCCAGCTGGTCCAGCTCCTGAGGCTCTCGCTTGACCGTTACGGGAAAGGGAGCCAGACTATGATTACTGTCCTCACGCACCTCGGGCGGCGGCGGGGGCCGGGGGGCTGCAGACTCGCTCCTCGGAGCCTTCGGCAGTCGGTGCTGCTGGCGGCCCATCTCGGATGGGCGGGTGGGGCTGCAGGACTGCAAACAGGTCGGCTCTTGGGTACCGGACGGTGGTGAGGAGGAGGGGCTGTCAGGACAGAGAGCTGGCCGGCGGCCCGGGGGACAGCTGCTGCTCAGCTGTGCACTCACCTGTGGCTGCAGCAGGGCGGGGGGCGGCTGCTGGGGGGGCCCAGGGTGCACGCCCATGGGCCTCGGCGTCTCCCGAACGGCGAGCACCCCTCCGGCCGGTCGCTGAAGTCCGAGGTGGCCGTGGCCCGGGCTGGCCGTGGCCTTGCCGTAGGCAGCGGAAGAGAGGTCGTGGAGCTCCGGGCCGGCGCTGGGCGGTGGCGACACCATGCTGCTCCTCTGCGGACAGGGCGGGAAGCCGGCTGCCAGGCAGGAGCCCGGGTCGGGCGGCACCACCAGCTGCTGGCTGTAGCGCGGCTGTGGGAGTGGACTCAGGCCCTGGCCCACGGGCCCACGGCTCAGGGCAGGCTCGTGGTCGTCGGCGGGCTCTGTTTTTATGGTTGGAGCTGCAAGAAGGAAACGGAGGGGAATAAGCACAGGCTGCAGACGCGGTGATGGGGGGTGGGGCGGGCCGTGGCCAGGACACCCTCGGAAAACAAACAGCGTCCCGACTGGGTCCCCGTGCGTCTCAGCCTGGTGCTCCCACCCAGTTAAGAGGAAGGCGTGAGTCACCGTCTCCAGAACGCTGCAGCTGGTTCTAATACTGAGAACACTGTTGTGCTTGGAGCCCCCCCAGCACTAATATGCTATAAAAATCCATTTGCAAACTGCAGCAGAAGCTTTGGACCCAAGGGCCCGTGGATTTGTAGCAACCAAAGCGAAATTTTAACTTGGATGTGCAGCCGCCTTCCTCCTGCTACTGACGCCCTATCTGATAAACGTCCGCACGTGCGGTGAACTCGAACACGCACCGAGGTGGCGTGAAGAGGCCGGTAAACCCCAGAGAGACGGTCCGCGGCCACACGGTGGGGGGAGCCCTGGACGCTCCGGGAGAATGCGCCCACCGGGGCAGCTCCCAGGAGCGGCCGCTTCGGAGCCACAGGCCGCCGTCCGGTCCCGTCACTGGGAAAGCAAGGCAGACAGCAGGGCGGCCGTCCACCCTGCCAGGCCTGGACCAGACGGCGCGAGCGCCTTCAGCTTCCAAGACGGGGCGGGCGTGCTGCGGGCTTTCTCGGGACCGGCTCCGCCCTCCCGAGTCTCTTGCCCCGGGCCCCTCCTCCCTCGCCTGTTCACAACAGTCAGCTCCCTGCACACCTGGCGCCACCGGGACACCCTCACACCCTCGCGAGACCCTCCCGCCTCTTCCTGGGAGGTGGACGCGCTGGGGGAGCCAGCCCGTGGGCCGGCGTGCGGCCCGGGCCTCCGCCTCCCCGCCAGCACGTCCAGGCCCCGAGGTCTGCCGGCAGCCGTGGACGGCAGGAGGACTTCCCACACAGGGGCGCCTACGCGGCTCGGGGCGACCGGGGACAGGCGTCCCCTCGCTGTGTGACCAGCAGGCTCCTGGGTGTCTAAGTCCCCTCCGAGTCGCCAAGTGCTGGTGCTCGGCTCCTGCGGCCCTGCACGCGATCGCTCTCTTTTCCTTCGGGATTCTGGGGGCAGGAGGGTGGGATGGAGAGCAGCAGAGCGAAGGGTGGTCTCCACAGCAGGGGCCGTGGGGGCGTGGGCAGGTGGGCGTCAGCTGCGTGGTCCCCGCTGTGCCCGCTGCAGGGGCCGGGGCACACACCCTGCTCTCGCACTCTCTGCTAGGCGAGCAGTTTCTCCCCTACGGCGCCAGGGTGGGGGCGGGGCTCTGGTTGCGGGCAAGTCCCAGCGCGGCCGTCCAGGGCTGCAGAAGGGACCCAGGAAGGGCCAGCTGTTCTCCGGTAGCGTTTAACTGCTGTGTGTCCCTCACACCTGCTCTGGGCCACTGTCACGGGTCTCTGGGAGGAGCCGGCACGCGTGAGGGCGTGTGTTCGTGTCCAGAAAAGCGGGTCTTGCTCCTTACTGGGGCCGAGGTGACCTCAGGCTCTGGGTTCAGGAGTCCCGGTGGGCCCACCCGAGGTGCAGCGCGCCCCCAGGCTCCAGCGTCCGTGTGCACATGCAGGAACACTGTCCGAGTCTGGTGGCCCTCAGCGCTCACGCCCCCGGTGACTTTCTGTTAACTTCCAGTCCACCGCGGACCGGAGCTGCCGCAGCCGGGGTTTCTGCTGTCGAGACACCCCCCCCCCCGCCGCGGGGCCTCCAGCTCAGCAGCCGTCTCCAAGGAGAGCCCAAAGTCGGGGGGGGGGACCCCTGGGACCGAGGCGGCTGTCCCCACAGCTAACTGAGCACAGTGGGGGCCCTGCTGGTGTTATCGGGCGGCAGGGACGCGGCCTGCTTCCCGCACATCGTGAATCCAGAACGGCAGAGGGGACAGTCAGGCCTGAGAGGCAGACGGGCCTTCACCTTCTGACGGGGCCCCAGGAACCCGGGCCAGCGGCGACGTGCCGGCAAACGGAAGGGCGGAGGTTAAATCCCGAACTAGCTGGGTAACTTGCAAGTTCCTGATCTTGAGAATACGTGCACGTCTGGTAGATTAAATGAAACCCTACGGGACCCTCTCTTCACTGCCCCGAATTTCCAACCAGGCACGGGGCCCACTCGTCTCGCGCGAGAGGTGTCCCCTGAGCTCTTTAAAAACTCCTACCCCGTCTGCGCCGAGCCTCAGAACCGTGCAGCCCAACCAGCTGCCGGGAAAGGCCGGCAGCTCGACTCACCCGCCACGTAGGGACAGGGCTCAGCGCCCACGGCCAGAACCGGTGACCCCGGGGGGCTGGTCAGAAGCCCAGCGGCCACACCTGGTGGGCAGGGGCGAGCTGCTGTCTGCCGGCTCATGCGCGCGGTTTATGACCTGTTTACGGCCTGCTGGTGGCACTGGCATTAACTCTCATGTCACTGAGTGTCCCGGGACCTTCTGGAAAAGTTTCCACGGTGTGGAGCCCACCCCCACAGGACACAGGTCACCGTCCAATGGCACGGGGGCAGCGGAGAGTCGTGACAGGACTGACGGCACCTCGCCCAGCCTGCCTGGCCCTCGTGGGCTCCTTGGTACCGCGGAGCTGGACGTCCCTCTCTGTGTTGGCAGCCGCGACCCCGCCGCCCCCATGAGGTGGGCCTGACCCCCTTGCAGCCCCCGGACAGGCTCCCTCGGGGAACAAACTGACATAGTGGCCCCCCTGCACTCAAGGGCCCCACATGGGCCCAGGACGACGGGTCGCAAAGGAGCCTCAAAGAGAGAGATCCCAGGGCTCGGGGCTCAGGAGCAGCGGCCCGACCACAGGCAAAGGGCGGCAGACGCAGGGGCAGACGCGCTCTGGGAACCAGGCCCTGGGGACGCGGGACATCTCGGGGAACACGCAGCAGCCACAGTTCCCGCCGCCCCCGGGCACCAACGGGATCAAAGGCATGAACATCCGGCGTCCAAACTGCATCTCTTGTGTTGGATTTCAAAGGAAACGCGCACCCTCCCTGTGAATCGGGGCAAGGAGATGCTGCCTGTTTCCTATTAGCGAGGGAAGAAAGGGGCCGCGTCCCGCGCGGGGCCCTGGGCCGTGCAGAGAGTGCCGGGGGGCCGCGGCCACGGCCGAGGGGCCTCCTTCCAGACCTGGCGCTTGGTGTGACGCAGCGTCTGGTTCCTTCCCGCCGTCCACCTCGCTGGTCTGGGCAGGGGGCCGGTGACCGGAGGCGCGTTTATAATCCAGGTTCATTACGGCAAACGTGCGAGAGATTAATGCTAATCTCGAAGGCAGCCGCTTTCACAAGACCTGTTCTTGTGGGAAAGGTGGGGTGCGTCCAGGCCGAGCGGGCATTCACACCCCGAGCGCAGCGACTGTGTTCCGTCGAGGAGACAGCACGGACGTCCCCTCGACCCCCTCCCCTCGGCCGGGCGTCCCGCCCTCTGTCAAAGGGCGGCTGCGGGGGGGAGGGAGGGGCTTTGTCCCGAACAGGAACTCCAGGCCCCACCAGCCAGGCTGCAGCGCCTTCTCTCCTGGGCCGCGTGCACGGGCACGGCTCTCTGCCAGGACCCCGCTCCACCCACAGCCGCTGCAGTGGCCATCTGTGGGCCAAAGGCCATTCCAGAACATCCTGGCCTGGCTTGAAGAAACCCCGTCTGGCCAATGGGCCAGACCCCCACACGGCTTCCTGTTCCCGTGGGCAGCGCCGGCCACCTCCCCGAATCGCTCCAACCAGATCCCCTGCCCCTTGTCAGCTTGGGGTGTCCAAGCATGGGCCTTGTGGTCCACACGTGGGTTGTGCTGTTGTGTCTCACACAGAACGAAGGAGTGAGTACGTGCTTTGTTCTGCAGGGTGGGACCCAGCGGGGACACATGGGTCCCCAGGTGTGGCCACCCCAGCCTGCCCCACCCACACGCCCCTTGATCCGAGTGCGCAGTGCACACACCCAGCCAGGCTCATGGTCGCCCCTTCGGGTCAGCCGCTGCCTCTCACCTGGGGATTCCACGTAGGTGGCAAATGGCCGCCACCGACAATTTTAGCAGGTGAGCAGGGCGGAGGCAGCCCCAGGTCTACAGCAGGACCCAGGAGCAGGGAATGCTCAAACGGTCCCGAGCCTGTGAGCCAGCACGGATGCATGTGACGGTCCTCCCCCAGCAGACGGGGATGTGGTCCCCTCTTACTGTCCCTCCTGGGTCTTCCCCACGTCCTGCCCGTGATCAGACACACCCTGTCTTCTTGGTGAAGGGCAAAGTCGAGCAATTCCATCTCGAGATGCTGTTGGGCCAGCCCTCCAGCCCAGGGGTGCGTGAAGACAAATGTGCTTCCGTTTGTGATGGAAACTGGGGGCTGGGCCCCCGGGCGCCAGCACCTCACGCACCCAGCTGTTTTCTTCAGGAAGCAACAACGGCACTCAGAAAACATGAAACGCCAAGCCGTTCTTCGAGTCCTGGGCCCCCAAACATCAGTGACCTCGTGGACCCAGCACCTGACCTGGTGCCCGGATTCTGGTTAACAAAACAGGACACAAGCTGTGAAATGCTCTCCGGTCCCAAAGCCGCGTGAGCAGAAAGCACACGTTTCTATCTGTGCCTTTCCTTTTAAATATTCCTTCCTAGACGTGCGGCCTCCCACACATGCGGACGGGGGGCCTAGTCCTGCAGTGATCCGTGGGCTACGCGTCACCAGCTAACTGCGTAACTCCTGTGAGCCTGCTTCCCTAGCCCTAGGACAGAGTCCCATCTTCCCAGCAGACGGCAAGGGACCCACATGGACAGTCCACATGCAGGGGCTACTGGTGTGTGCCCCTCCCTCCCCCCACTTGGCAAACCCCCTGCCCCTGCCGGCCCTGGGAGAGGCGGGGTGGGGGGGGTTTGGAGTCAGGGCCTCGCTCTCTGGCCTTGGGTAGCCAGTGATACTGCCACTAACCAAACTGTGTCCCCCAAACCCATGGGTTGATCTGGAGAGAGGCCTTCAGGGGGTAGTTATGGCCGAATGAGGTCTGTGGGGCCCTGATCCTACAGCAAGGTGAGACCTCCCTCTGACGCTCAAGGACGCGGTGAGAAGGTGGCACCCGCAAGCGGCCCTCCCAGATGTGAGCCGCTGGTCCTTGCTCTGAGTCCCAGCCCCCACACCCCCTTTGTCTGCAGCAGCTCCTGCCCGGATTCCCCGGATGCTGAGGCTGCCCCACGCGGCAGCGAGCTGCCCCGTCACCCACTTCTCCCTGCACGTGCACAGGTCACGCAGCTGTGTCAGCCTGGTCGCTTCCCCAGGTACCCTGTACAGTCCTGGACAAAAGGGGTTTTGTTCTAAACCCTAGAGAACAAAGATCAGATTGTTTTCTGTTTGCTGCACGACATTAAAGCCACAGTTTTACTGTCGACATAAACACCCACAACGATAACTTCAGGGCATGACTTTTTCAAATAACGAGAAAGGCAAAGTAGGAACGGGAACCACCTGAAGGGCCAGCCCCCAAGGGCCAGGACGCACCGGCTCTCCACACCCAGAGCCCGGAGTGACTGGGGGCTGGTCAGGGCAGGGGGGGGCAGTGGCCCAGCCAATGCACACGCAATGGGCCATGCGGCAAAGGACACAGAGGAGGGCATTTCCACCCAGGACTCCGTCCCGTCTCTTCCACAGCTTAACCAGCATCTACGCCCAACACCCCGGGTTTCCAGCAAGGCAGGGCTCTCTGGGCTCAACGGGGGCGTGGACGCTCTGTGGAGCCGGACAGCAATGGCCACCCCGACCAGGTGGCGTCACCCCCGTCCTGTGGGTGGGGACGGAGGCAGAGAGGAGGGGCCGGAACCCCGTGTGCAGCACCACCCCCATCTCCTGGGGGCCCCCACCCGTGCGGAGCTGCAGCTCAGGTGGGCAGACTGCAGACCAGTCACAATGGCTCACATGGGCCAGGAGACGCATCGGGCATTTTCATCCAGGAACTGCCAAAACCGCCTTTGGAGGGAACGAGACGCGGCGTCCTGCTGTCTGCGTCCAGCGGCTGCGCCCACGGCCGTGATCCCGGGCAGAGCCCAGGGGCTGCCCTCCTCACGGCTGGCGGGACCAGGCTCCCAGGGCCCAGGACACCCACCCACAGCACGTGGTCCTTCTGTGTTTGGTGGCCTGTGGCCCCCTCCCCGCTCGGTCCCTGCATGCGGCATGTGAGGGAGAGTTGGGTGCGGCCGCCCCCACTCCCTGGCCCCCAGCGACCCCCCAGACACGACCTCTGTGAAGTGGGTCCCCCCTCCCCCCGTTTCCCAAGCAGGCCGGACTCGTGCTCATTCACGCGGGTTCACACCCAGGCGCCCCGCCCCACAGCCCGCCCCTGGGTCTGTTGAAAGTGCAAATCCTCTCCCTGCGGCCAAGATGCCAGAGTCCGAGTGCCGTCTGGCCCGGCGGTCAGGGCGGCTGACTGCGGGCGCCAGGCAGCCCGGGAGGTGAGTGCTTCTCCTCTTCCCTTTCGCGTGAGTCCTGCATCTGACACCGGGGGCCGCTCACCAGCAAACCGACCCCAGGGGCAGGGCCGGAGACACGCGGACCAGCACTTACAGAAGTGGCGTCCGGAAGTGATGCGGGAAACTGAGTCCCGCCGCAGGAGGAGGACGCCAGCCTCCCGGAGCCTGGACAACGGCTCCCACACCCTCTCCGGCCCCTCCCGGGCTGCTGGGGACACTCCCCGCCCAGGACACTCGGGGAACAACCGGCCACACTGGACACGTCAGGCTGAGGACGTGGAAGAGAAATTAGAACGCTGGTCCCTCCATTTCCGGCTGTGATAGCAGGAGAGCCAGTGAAAACGGGCCCCTAATAAAATCAGCCTCAGGCAGGTTGTATGAGGCTCTGATGAGAAGCAACATCGGAGTGTCTCACACAACAGTGCTCACAGCTGTGCCCCGACCCCACCCCCAGCATGCTCACGTGGCGGTGTGCCTATCACACAGCTCCACAGACTCGGGAAGAATGTTCCGGAATGTCCACTGACCACAGTGGGCCTGCAGCTGGGCGTCCCGGGGTCATGGGACGGGCACCACTGACTGCTTTGCTCTTAGAAGGAAGTCCAGGGTGGACAGGAGTCCCCAGAGAGGACACCCCTTCGGCCACCTGGGCCACCCTGACCCTCCACGCCCGTGGTCAGAAACGTGGCAGTCTGCTCTGTTTGAACCCCGCAGGTCTTCCGTGACGTGGCACAGGGGCTCGGGTGAGGTCTCGGCCTGGCGGACCCGCCGTGGACGGTGCCTGGCTGCCCTGGCAGGCCCCTCCCCGGCTCCTGTCAGCTGGGGTGGGGATACCCACCGGGCAGGGCCTGGGGAGGAGGACCACGTGCTGGTGCCTGCAGTGTCTTCAGGAGAACTATGGCGGTGTGGTGCCTAGAAAACCCGGCCTCTGTGAGGCCTGCATGGACCAAGCTCACTTCCTCATTATCCACAGAATGAGGGGATGAGGGGAGCCGGTGCCCAGGCGAGGCCTGGCCCAGAGGACCCTGTCAGACGGTGCCCCGCCCCCAGCCCCCGCCGGCGTGGGACAAGGCCCCGGGGCACGAGGGGCTCCCAAGCGTCTCCCAGGTAAGTCACTACTGAGCACCTGCAAGATTCGGGGGAGGCAATTACTGTGGGATTAAACTTTAACTCGAAGGACTTGGAAAAGCCCAGAGCTTGCTGTGAAGACAAGGCCGCTGGGCTGATGGGCGGGCGGACTGGAGGCCACTGTCCGTGGCTCCATCTGCAGACCGGGCCGTCCCTGGAGAGCTGGATCTGCACGGGGCAACAGGAGCGGGCCCGCCCTGGCCCTCGGGCCTGCAGGCCGCTCATGGCCGTTCTTCCCGTCGGCAGCCTTGGCTCCGGGGACTCCCGTTTCTGGACTACGTGATGCAAACGGAAAACAGAGAATCCACCCCTCTCTGCATCTCTCAGGGCATAAGCGCAGCCTCCCGACTGCTGTAACCGCGAGGTCTACATGGCACAGTGGTGGGGCAGCGCGGAGCCTCACCCCTCCTGCCCTTCCTCCTCCGGCTGCTGACGCCGGGCTCCCCCACGGTCCCGAGAGGGCTGTTAGAGGTGCTGCGCCCGCTGAGCGGTCTCCGGCCGTGACCTGCTTCCTTCGGTGAGGACAGGCAGGGCCCAGGGCAGGGAGTTCTGGCCGCCCGGGATCTCCAACAGTGGTGTGTCCCCAAAGCCGCCCCCGCTGGCCCTGGTGAAGCTCCAGGACGGTCACCTGCTCGGCGACAGGACCCTCGCCCATCAACGACGGTGAGCTGGGATCACAGGCACCGGCTACGAGCATCTCAGACACAAAGACGCACTCTCCGAGACTTGGTCACGTGTCACGGTTTATTTTCTCAAGTTAAAGACAGACTGACTTTGGTGTGTACGTTTCAGGCCAGAACCTGAAATTCTTTCTCGTACTGCCTGAGCTGCTGCCCTCGGCCTGACCGTGCCGGGCCCCGGGGCAGCCGCCGGGGACGTGAGCCCACAGAGCCTCCGCTGACGCGACGCTCTTCTTCCCCGCACTCAGGAGCCGCCGCCCGTGGGTCCGGTCCTTCTCCGCGCTTCACGCGAGCTGGAGAGCTGGGGGGACGGCGAGACCTGCACCTGCTCCTGGCAGAGTGCGCCCCGAGGCGGGCGCCAGGGCATCCGCAGCCCGCACGGCCTGGCCACAAACGTGGGCACACAAGAAACAAGAAAACCTCTGGCTCCGCGTGCTCTGCGGCGTCTTCCGGCATCGCACTGGGTGATCTCGCTGCCGCCTTCAGGTGCTGCCCCGGGAGGCCGGGCAGTGGGTGCACACTCCGTCCTCCGTCAAGCCCTCGGCCACCCCCCAGAGAGGGGCCGGGGCCCCACCTCGGACAGGCTGGCTCCGCGTGCACCGCCTCATGGCCCTCTTCCAGGCCGACCGCTGGCAGTGGCCCTGAGACCGGAGGCTGGGGTGTGGTGCGGCTGGAGGGCGAGGAGGGCGTCATCCCAGGGAGCTGCGGTCGGCTCACCTGCTGTCCAGTTGTCAGAAGGTCACCGGTGAGCTGAGACCAGGGAAGGTGACCAGATGGGGACACCGGGGTGTCCCCCACGCACCCCCAAGCAACAAATGCTCTGACCCCTTCACTTCCGACACCTGCACCCCTAGGGCCCACATGGGGGCGGTGAGCGTCCCAGCCTCTGTACGAGGGCGGCCTCCCGGGGGCACTGCCCCTTGGCGTCACACGTCTGAGAGCCCCCAGTGTGTCTCCCACGGTAAGGACAGCTACTGTCATCTGTACACACAGCCAATTTTGACAGAAAATCTAAAATGGCACTTGATTTTACAAATGTGAACGTGAAAATAAATTTTACAGGTAAGGTTTACGAGGATTTACATCCAACGCCTCGCACATTTCAACAGCGCGTTTAATAAGCATGGAAAGAACCGGCTGTCGGACAAGCAGAAGCCAGGGCTCCGCTGTGCTGGCCCTCAGACGGGAGCCACCAAACTCGGGCTGACGTCTTCTACCTGGCGTGGCCCGCCCTGCCCCCTCAAAGCTTTGTCTGTGGCACAGCTCGTGTCTTTGGGCTCAGAGTCGACAGTTGCGGTCAGTGAGGCGGGACGCCCAGCCGAGCGGAACAGGGTGGGGGCACAGTCTAGGTGCCGAGCGCAGGTCTGCGTGCCCGCTCACGGCTGGGCGAGCCTGGGAAGTGCATGCCTGGGAAGTGCGTGCGGGGAGATCACCAAACCGAAAACCAGACACACGCGTTCTAGTTTTTCTTTCGTTCACTTATTTATTCTTAAAGCCACATAAGGGTCGACCCCGTGATTCAGCCATGAAGTCAGATACCAGCCGAGCTTCCTGCTCCAGGGAGCTTACAGTCTGATGGCCCGTGGCCTCGTCCCAACCCCGCAGGGCAGACACCTGCCGCCCAAGGAAGCCAGGGCAGGGCCCGGCGCTCCCAGGGGCCGGCAGTGAGGGTGCCTCAGGCTCTGAGGGGCTGGAAGCAAATTTCAAGGAGAGAAGTGTGGACGGACCCCGAGGCCTGATAGAGGCAGACAGGCCACCAGAATGGCAGGTACATACGGCCCACAGTCACTAGCCACTGCTCTGGGGGACGGACGATGTCTGGGATGGAGCATCAGCCACAGAGAGAAGGTCAAAGTGGAGTCTAGTTTGGAGCACAGGTGTGAGGTGCCCGGCATAGGACAGCGTGGTGATGGGGCACCTGGGCAGATGGAGAGGGGACTGACGGGGCAGCTGCAGAGGAGAGGACTGGGGTCCCAGGGACAGGTGGAGAGGGGGGTGACCAGGTCCTGGGGGTGGGTGGACAGGGGGGCAGCGAGGTCCTGGGGTGGGTGGAGAAGGTGGAGACGGCGTGCTGGGACGCCAGGGCGGGTGGAGAGGGGGGCGGTGGGGTCCTGGGGTGGGTGGAGAGGGGGGTGATGGGGCAGGTAGAGAGGGGGGAGGCGGGGCACTGGGGTGGGTGGAGGGGGTGTTGGGGCGGGTGGAGAGGGGGGAGGCGGGGCACTGGGGTGGGTGGAGGGGGTGTTGGGGCAGGTGGAGGGGGGGCGGTGGGGCACTGGGGTGGAGCGCAGTCAGGGCCCGTGGGGTGAGGCTGCAGGGCGGGGACGCAGCATGCGCACGCACCTCGCTCTGCACACAGTTATCTTAGTGACGTGTGCAGGTCACAGGCAGAGGCCCCTCTGCCCCTGACACTGCTCGGTGCTCCGTGAACTTGGAGCAGGGACGGCAGGAAACACTAACATTAGAGATTTTCTGAACTGCTTTACAAAGCAATTTTTCTTATAAGGCCTGGTTTTCTTTAAAACATTCAATTTTTGGTCAACCATGCTTAAAGTTTAATTAGAATACAATCATTACAGTTTCACAAAATGACTAAATATTTTGCCTTGTAGGATATATTGCACCTTATTCCAAGAACAGACAGGATTCGCTAACTCGCAGGAAGCAGACCGCATAACCCCAGAGGGGTCGCAGGCACGAGATGAGACCGCCTCGGCGTGAGCGGCTCACGGCGCGCCCTCCTTTCCCGCAGTCCTATTTTGCGTGCGCTCTCGTGAGGTGGTAATTTTACAACAAGGTTGTATTATTCAAATCCTGAAAGGCACGGTGAAAGGCACGGCTAACATTTGCCCCCAAAGCAGTTAATTCTAATGATCTGATATCAACACAGATATTCTAGGGCTTTCTATCATCTACTCTATTACACGTTACAGTTAGAGAAAACTAAAACTTACAGGGAATCTTGACTTCACCAAGATAGCAACACGGCTGCTTTTACGATAGTTGTTAGTGTATAATTTCCCTCTTAAATTACACGAATCTCCGAAAGCTCTCAGAACAGAAGCTACTGCACAAGATCGTTGGCGGTGCTGACCTTGCACAAAACAAAGTGAGATGCAGGACGACCGCGGCTGGGCCACACGACGCTCTGAGAACAACATTCGGGATCAAAACAAACACCGGAATTTTCTTTAAAGAGACGCCTTAGAAAGCTGAAAAGGTAAACTGGATTTTCTAAGTCCTAACACTCCAACCTTAAAATGCATAAATGGACAATCTCAACAAGGGTAGTTCTGGGTTGAGTAGCAGGTACTTGGGCCTGAAAGCCTCACAGTCCCAGGGAGACGCAATTGTTCGACCAGGGATGTGACGTGGGGCTCTCAGCACGAGCACAGAAATCGTCAATGTTAGTTAACGACCACATACCACGGGTTTATCTCTAAGGCTCCTGCAAAATAATATGACTATTTGCTTTTCCACCTTAAACACCTATGGAACTTACACACACACCTAGACCGCCTCAGCTTTCGGGCGCGGAAGGGCTGTTCTCTATTTGCAAGCGGCCAGCAATTACCCCAGTACGCGGCCCCCACCCACGGCAGTAATGAAGGAGAATCCACTGGAAGCTTCGCTGTTTTTTTCTTTTTTTTTAGGACTCGAGGACGCAGTCCTGTTGACAGGATGGCAGCACAGCCTCCGCATGCACCGCCTCCCCTGACAGCATCCCGGCATTTACGCGTCTTTTAGAAAAAGCACCCCACCGGTTCGTTCTCAGGGCTTAAGGTGAGAAAGAGTGCGTTACCGTTGGCGGGCAGGTAGGTGAAGTGCTGGTACTGGCTCCTCTTCCTCTTCCCGTTGCACACGTAGAAACTCACTTGCACGGGGCTTGTTATGCTCTGGCTGCGGAACGGCGGTATCTCCACCACCAGCGAGTTCTGGCACAAACGGCAGAGAGGAGGGAGAGGTGAGCGTCTCACAAACACGAGGCACCTGCACCGAACAGCCCCCGCGGGCGCTGCGACGGGCAGCTCCTGACGGGGCACAGGCACACGCGCGTGCGGATCGAACCCGCCGTCACACGAGGGCAGCCCGCCAGAGTGTGTCGGGGGAGGCGGGCTGGGGCTTCAGCTAGGACCCCCCGACTTGGCCCCAGAGAGAAGCCGCTGCTGCTAACCTGAGAAAACAGCCACTCGGCGTGGGGGGCAGGGAGGCTCTTCGGGAGACCCAGAGGCATCTGCCTCCCCAACCAGGGTGTCAGTGGCCTTTGGAAACTAGAAAAAAGTCCCACACTTGGGCCACGGATGGAGCTGTGAGCACCTGTTCAGGTAACACGGTGAAGACCCAGGAGGGGTGCTTCCCAGAGACACATGTCTGGGGACGGCTTCTCTGATGAAGGCCGGAAGCCCGTCGTGGCCTCCCAGACTCCCTCAAATGGGAGACAGTGAGCTCGACACGAGCAGCTCAGCCGATAGGAGAGGGGGGTGGACAGTCAGAGAGAAAGCACTGATCGGGACGGGGGTTACGGTGGGCACTGGTACCTTCCACGGTTTAAAATATGAATCAACAACATTTTCACAAAAATTATGCTCCTTCAAGTACAGATCTAGAACAAGTCACGTGAGGTAGGTAGCACGGCACCGTGGGAGACGCGGGCTGGCGGTCAGGGGGCCTGGGCCCCAGTCAACAGCGTGTGCGGGTGAACCACGGTGCCCGGCGTCCTCACCGGCGCCCATGCTGTGCCTGATGCTATGAGAAGGACAGGATCTCACACCCAAAATGTTTCTTCCTATTTTTTCGGTCAAATCATTTAAGTTAACAAGCAGAGAAAATGGATAAGAAAAATCCACTGTATCGTGTTTTTGTTAAAGAAATTATAGCTTGTTACCCATTAATAACCAAATTGATTGAATCAGGTTAGTAATGGGATTGTAAGAATATTAAAACAGGAAACTGAAGAGAACTTCGGGCCCAACCTGTTCCTGCTACAGATAAAGAAACCGAGGCACAGAAGCCTGCCGCCGAGGTCCGCTCTGGGCCCCTCCCCTGGGACCACGCTTGCTCCAGGCAACGCGGTTTCACGTTTCAGTAACTGCATCCCGTTCGGAAGCAGCAGCAAGCAGCCTGCGCACATGGCCCCCTTTGCAGACGTGACCCTGCGCTCGTGTGGCCGGTGGTGCCGAGGGCGGGTGGCTCGCAGGGGGCTGTATGTCAGCTGGGTCTGCGCCGGGAGGCGGCCCGGCTGCACGGGGCTGGGTCCCCACCCGCCTCTGGCACACAGCTGGTGCTCACCGAGGACAAGCCACCACGGAGCAAACAGCGGAGTCTAATGTCCACAGAAGTGAAGACAGCAAGGAAGAGGTCTCGCTCACACTGAGGTGACAACTATGGCAAGGCGTTAGTGGGAGTGTCTGCGACGGGTCAGGTCGGGCAGGGCGGCCCTCAGACGCTGGGCTCTGCGGTTAGGCTTTTATAAATTCTAGGCGACCGGGGGGCGTTTTGATGTGGGCACAGCTGATACGCTTCACGTCTCTGAACAGACAGAACGTGCAGAGCCAGGCCCTCCCGGGAGCACAGCGAAGGACGGAGGTGCGGCCACAGGGCACGCATCACCATGGAAACAGCAGGGATTACAGGTGGCACTTGGGACCCACGGAACTCACTTCAAGAAGCCCCACAGACTGAGTGGCTCCCGCGGGTGTATAAACTGCGTGCGGCATAATCCTGCTTCACGCAGGAGGTTCATACAGTATGATGCACACGGCACACGCATGTGAATACACACGCACGCGCATCAGGAGAAGCCTGGACGTGAGCCCAAATGTCAGCAGGGATAAAATTACCCGAGCTGCTGCTTTTCTTTTTTATACTTTGTCATATTTTCCAAATTTCCACAATGAATAAATATTCCTTTATAATTAGAAGCAATATAAAAAAATAAATCTCAATTAAGAGATAAGGATGAAATCGTGAAGTTCAGGTACGTCATAATTCACACGTACTGTTGTACTGTTACATTTCTTTTAAAACACACACCTGTTACCTGCTAAGCTTCTTTTAAAACATGAACCTATTCAACACACACACGGAAGCCCCGTGACAAAAACCCTCCCACGGGCTTGGCAGGAACGATTCTGATAGAAAAAGCCGCAGGGTTTCTACAGGCCTCTTCTTGCTTGGGGACGTGCGCGCGAGCCCGCGGCGGTCTGGAGCGGCCTGCCGCGCTGGGGTCCCCCATCCGGAAGCCCAGCCGCCCCGAGCCCACGGCGCTTGCTCAGAGCTCCTCACGCAGCAAGGACACCCCGGGACCAGAAGGAGCCCACGCGCGCTTGTGGGTGTGTGAGCGCGTGCGTGCGTGGTGCGTGTGCTCCTGAGCGCGGGACAAGGCCCAGACAGCCGGAAGGGGAGCCGCGTCCTGAGCACAAGTTTCCTGGGACCAGGGAGGACTCTCTTCCATCGGATGCCACTTGGACAGGCTTCCGGGAAAGGGATCAGAGCTTTGGGAAAGGAAGCTTCAGTCTCAAGAAAAGATGCTTCATCCCAATAGAGCCACGCGTGGGGACCCAGGGCTGGGCCTGCAGCGCCTGAGCCGCCGTCGGAGAGCCACCTCCGTGGCGGCCAGGCGTCTCCCTTCGTGACTCAGGTTCTACCAGCAGCAGAGCAGAGATTAAACACCTAATGGCTTCAGCGAACCCCTCCACCCGAGGCTCCCTGTCCCCCGGCTCCAACTGCCCAGGGCCCCCAGGAGCCCAAAAAGAGCAGCGACTTCCTGCCCTGAACACAATTTCTGAACAAGTGGACTTCCCACCTCCCTCCACTGTCAGAAGAAGGGTCACACACTTGTGCCTGTGGCACCTGTGCCCACACACCTGAGCCCGTGGCCGGGGGATAAGCTACTGAGCTCGGAAGAACTCTGAGTTCCTTCAGTCACCTGCTGGCCACAGTGCTGTGTGTCAGCCTGAAGACTGCTGCTGCTGTTCTTCTAGGACCACGGAGGACACACGTGTGTGCACGCACACACACACCCACTCAGAGGTAGATGTTATTCCCACTGTATCAGCAATCGTTTGGAGCACTGATGTTCTAAATACAGCAGTCAGCAGATTGGGCAGTCCGAGTGGACAGAACTCAGACCCAGCTACTTGCGGTAAGAAACCCACAAGGCACGGACGAGAGGTCTGGGGACGGAGGAGACGTGCCGCACTGACGCCAGCCTCAGGAAAGCTGCACAATCCCAGACAGAAGCCGTTCTTCATGAACAACCACATGGGCACCTACACGTGTGAGCAGAGCCAAGGAGGCCGAGAAAGGCGGTGTGGCAGCGTGGCTGCGGGTGCGCCGGGCATCTGCGGCCCGAGACCCTGGTGGTGGCACCAGCGGGCGCCTGCCCTGCTGCCTTCGCGCGCTCACAGTGCACCGGCTAATTGGCAAAATGGAATCCGCAGCACAATGAGATCTGCCTTCACGTCAAGTTTATGTTCAGAACAAGAGCCTACTGAGTGACGGGAAGCGAGGTCGTGCCAAAGACGCCGCTGGAGCCTCGCACGGCCCGGCGTGCCCGGGCAGGTGTGACACCCGCTTGGCGGCTCAGAACAGCGGGCCTTCCTGGGGGGCGGAGGCGCAGGCCCCACGACGTGGGGGTGTGCCCACAGTGCCAGCCACGTGACCGGGAGCAGTTACCGTGCAGGAGGGTCCCCTCCTGCGGGCCACACCGCAGTGTCGCCCCAAGCTGGTTTGGGTCCTAAGGGCACTGGTGTCAGGAAGCCTTTCACACGGTTTGCACGTGTTGCTCTAGGACCCTGGTATTTCTAGTCGCTCGTGTTAATAGGAAGCCCTACTTACCGGCTTGCACAGGCCTCTGTCCATCTTCGCCTCCATCTCCCAGATGTGGTGACCGTCTGGAAAACAAGGGCAGAACGAAGCCTGTTACCCCACGTGCCTGGTCGAGCTCACCACCCCAATCCCCTTGCCTTGACCAGGCGCAGGCGACCCCGGAGACCGCAGCCCTGCATGCTCGCACCATGCTGGCTGTCAGTGTGCGAGAGGGAAAAGGCGTGTGTGCATCACCCCCGGAAAGGACACGCTAGGCCCAGACATGGGGGCGGGAGCCTGGCGGAGACCGAAGACCCCTAGCTCTGCGGGAGGGAGCCACCATGGTCTTCAGACCTGGACCCAGGCTGGGTCCCGGCTCTCGGACCCGCCGGCTCCAGCTCGAGGTACACCAGCCGGAGGCGTAGGCCTAGTTACCGCGTGTGTCCTGGGAGCAGAGTTTCTCTAAGTCACGGGTGGAGACCCAGGAGCCACAGTCCCGCCTCTGCTCCGAGGAGCTGCCGGCTGAGCAAGAGAATCCTTCTGTGACCGCTTTTCGCCACATTGGGATACAGAAATGCTGAACATGGTATTTTTAACCTTCCCCCAGTGGCCGTTTGCATGTTAAAAAAAAAAAATAGAAAGGCTCCCGATAGGCCTTGAAAGGGCTCAGTGTCCTGTGGGCCTGGAGGCAGGAGGTTGGAGAAGCCCACTGGCAGGAACATCTACAAACCGAGTTCCTGGCCTGGAAGCCCCTCGATGGCCGGCCAGCGGTAGGGGCCCGGCTGGGTGGTTACTCTGAATTCACAGCTGTCAGTCTCCGGCTGAGGCCTCCCTCCGCCCATCTCCTGTAAAGTCTGTCCCCAAACAATTACAGTCAGACACAGCTTCTGCTCCCGCTCTGTTTTCAAAGAAGAGATGTACGTGTGTTACAATTCCAAAATCATAAATAAATTAGACAAAATCTCCTTTTTCTGCCTCACAGTGCAGGCGGGCAGGGGTGGAGACAGAGGGAGGAAATGTGAGTCACACAGAGCCCGGAGCAGTGTCTGCGTGCCAGGACCACACCAGCCTCTCGGGACGCCCAAGGTCCCAGCGCAAATTACCCACCAGATGAACCCACTCGCTGATAAAATGCAGACCAGCGGCCCAAGGGATCGGCATCGACGTCTCCTCCAGGAAAACATAACAGGAAACTAAAAATACACTCGGCCGTTCTTAAAGGCATCAAGACCCACAAAGCAGCTAAGTTTCCGGAGCCCCGTGGGCCCAGGACAGGGGCGCAGAAGCATCTCTGTGAACCCCGGTCCCTGCGGCTCCTGGCGCCGAGCTCAGGGACGGGCGGGCTCGTCCGGGCCGCACAGGCGGGACCTGCCTGGGGCCCCCGGGCAGGGTGCCCACCCACTGCTCGCTCCAGGTAATCAAGATTACTTTTCCTGTAAGTGAGTCTCCTCCGTTCCTGCGCCTCCAAAAACAGTTTCGGAAGGAGTCACGGTCCAGGCAGCGGGGACAAACCTGGCTGCTGCCAGTCTCAGCCTGTTGGTGGAAACCATGGCTCGAGCTTCCCTGAGGAATTCTCGAGAGCATCCAGGCCTCCCGTCAGAGGCAGGCAGAAGAGAAACTGAGGCCCCCGAGGGGCCAGGGACATATAACGGCGGGGGGAGGGGGGAGCTGAGCACCCTGTCCATCCTCCCGGATGGGTCAGACCAGACTCGGCCTCTTCCCTGTGACCACCCTGGAGGCTCGTCCCAATAAGGAAAGTGGTGGCCGGCTCTGTGGGGCCCGTCAGCCAAGGAAGTGGAGGCCTCCTGCAGCCCCTCCTGGGCCCGGGGGCAGGGGTCCCCATCAGACCGGCTGCCCGGGGCCGGTGAGCACGCAGTCCGCAGTGCACGCTGCGTGTCAGCTTCCCCAAACGCCGACCCCAAGAGTCTCACACTAACGGACTACAGACCCATCCCGACAGGCCGGTTAGAGCCGGGCTTTTGGAGACCCCGTGGTGCGGGAGCCGGGGGTCAAAGGCCCAGGGCTCTGGCCCTGTTTTCCTTGAGTCTTTATGTCTGTGTTTGAATCACACCCGTCAGGGACAGGCACGTGGCCCCTCTGTTTCTACTAAGGGTCCTAAATGAGCTGCCGCCCACTTGTGTGTGAGGACAGCAGCACTGAGGCCGTTCAATGTGGCCGATCATCGTGGACCGGGTCCCACGTGCAGGGCGCCAGCAGGGCCCCGGTCGCAGGTCTCCCGGGAGCTGGTGGCGTGGGGCCCTGCCGTCCAGCCTCTGGGCGTCCTCCTTGCTGAGTGCCAGCCGGGCGGGCGCTGAGCACAGCCTCATTCTCTAAGGGATAGGCCGGCCCCCAACGGGCTTGGAGCTGCGGCCTTATCACGAGCTCCTGGGCCTCGGTAGGAAACTGTGCGCAAGCCCAGAAGTAAAAATATTCCAAATCATTAGGGAACTCCCTGCCTTGTGAGTCATCAGAAAGGCTTCCCCGCCACACCCGCCCCGAGGCTCCCACAGCAGGCTCTTAGTCACACGGGCTCCCGGGGCGGGGGCGGGGGGGGGCCGGGGCCACACGTGGAGGCCCCCGGCCCCCTCAGGAGCAGCCGCAGCTTTCCGGAGGCATCCTCGAGCCCCCGGCGGGCAGGAGGCGCAGACACCGTGACCGGTTTTGGACCAAGTCACAGCGTTAGCAGACGGGCAGAATGGAGACAGCACAGGGCCCAATCAGAAGCACCCCGCTGAGTGGCGCGACCACGTTCCCTCGGGCCCTCGGCCAAACGCACAGTCCCCTCCGCGCCGCCTGGCTGCGGCTCTGGGGGCGGGCTGCACACCGGACAGGCACAGGCCAGGACCACAGCGCCCTGTCCCCTGGCAGGAAAGGCAGTGAGGGGGGATGCAAACACTCCCTACACTCCCGTGGGGGCCACAGAGGAAACAGGGCCCTGACCCTGGAGCAGTCGGGGCCGGCCGCGGTGGGGGGCTCCAGGGCTGTTCTAGTCAGTGGGACTGTCCCCACACAGCTTGTCTGCATCTTCCCGAACCCCCTCCAGGCCTCACATTCTGGGGTACCCCCGAATCTCTGCCAGACCTCACACTCTGGGTCACCCCTGAACACCCAAAACCCCTCCAGGAGCACACTCTGGGGCACCCCCATAGCCGCTCTAAGCAGCCTGCTTCCTGCAGAAGATGCCAGAGAAGGAAATCACCCATTGGCCATCGGGCTCAGCCTGGCTGTTCCTCACGTGGCTAAACGTGGAATTCCTGGGCGCGTGCCCCAGGAAAGGGGCCCCCGTGTGCACAGGGGTCACCGGAGCATAAGAGCCAAGAGGTGGGCACAACCCCAGTGTCCGGCCACTGCAGGCGGCCAAGCACGTGGTCCCTCCATAGAACGGGAAGGTACCAGCCTAAAAGGGACAAAGTCCTGACACGCGCTCCTGCGTGGACATGAGGGGCTATGCACACAGGACCACGTGCTTCTGGGGCAGCGTCCAGAGCAGGCTGACCCTCAGGGACAGACGGCAGCTCTGAGGCAGCCAGGCTGGGGAGAACGGGGTTAATGGCTAACGGGGAAAGTCTCTTTGGGGAATTTCTGGAATTAGCAGGATGGCTGCCTGGCTCTGGACACACCAAGAGCCACTGAAATTTAAAGGGCAGATGTGGCTCTGTGAGTTGTACCTCAACAAAGCGGACATGAAACAGAAGGTGTGCGATGGCTGCATGCGGCATGCTGGAAAGCGGCCTTGGGAGGAAGAAGAGGGAGGCTGGCCCCTCTGTCCAGCTGCACGCTCACGACACCTGCCCCCTCCCGTACCCCTCCCCTACCCGCCAAGACCGAGGGCCCCAATAGGTGCCTCCAGATGCCACCCTCCCCGCTGTGGAGGGAACTGTGCCCACCTTCTGGATGTCCCCGAGGTGCCGAACCACGGGTGGGGGGCTGGGCATGGCTCAGGGCAAACCTCAGGGAAAGACTGGTCACCAGCCCAGAAAAAAGAAGTTTCGGTGACAACCTTCTCACAGCAAGGATGCAAGGCAAAGCTGGTCTGGCTTGGGGAGCCCCGTGGGGGCCTGCGGATGGGCCCTCCAGTGCTGGTCACCAGGCCCCAGGACGGGCTAGGAAGGCACAGAGGTCACGCTCAGGCCCACTGGCCACCCCGTCCCTTGGATGTGGACCCCAGAGACCACGCCCGGACCCCATAGAACAGAGGAATTCCCACCAGGCAGGGCTGAAGCCACGTCTCCCCCACGGGGACCAGGGCACATCCTGGGACATCAATCAGCAAAGAAGCTCTGAGCCAGAAGAAGGGGAGTCCGGGACCCGGCTTCGCTGTGGCACGTGTCACACTCCCAGCCGACTTTCCTCTCCAGCTGGCTTCTCCTGAGAGCACACCAAACATCTCATGGCGAACACCTGTGGGGCGAGCATTCGAGTCCCAGGCCACGACATGCGGCGTACACCTGTGGGGCGAGCATTCGACTCCGAGGCCGCGACGTGAGGAAGCCTTCCTGGACCAGTGCTCTGGCTTTCCGCTTTCCCTCTGCTCACTGGACACGCGTGGCTTCCAGAACCATCAGCCCTGGGAGTGGTCACAGGTGGTGCTGCGGGGGGCGCTGGTGCCCGAGTGAGCCTCCAGGCCTGCAGGGCTGTCACCGCAGAGGCTGCCTGAGGACACTGCCCCAGAGTCACCTCCTTGGCACACTGACACAGGTGAGCAAGGTGGCAGTGGCTGTCCGTGAGGACGGATGACGCCCTCCCACCCCTCCCACGTCCACACCAGGAAACGGTGAAGGAGACCCTTTTCTTTCTCGTCAAGTCATGACCAGCGGGCACGTGAGCCACACGGCCAGCTGGGGGAGTCCGTATCTGGGAAATTGCCAGAAACGCTTCAGAACAAGTACACCGAGCTAGTGGGACCAGAAGCTGTGAAGCCACGGCCACGGCACAGGATGGGCAAGGAGGTGTGGCCGCCACCACCAGAGCGAGCAGAACACGACCCTGCAAGCTCTGCCCAGCTGTGGGCACCCGGGGTTTCCGCTGGGCTGTCACTGCCACACAGTGTGGCCAGGAGCGGGGAAGGCCACACCTCAGGACAACAGAGGGCTACACACACACACACACACACACACGCACACACCACGCCCCCCCACTCACACCCACACACGGACCATATACACGGGCTGACACACACCCTGACACACACACCTGCTCACACACCTGCCCTCACACAACCGCTGCGGCCGCAGACGACCTGCCAGCTCACAGGGCCACATGAGCAACCACAGGCTGAGTCCAGTCCACACAACTGCCGACAAAGGAAGGAGTTGTTCTTGAAGCCCCTGAATTTGGGTGAGATCCGCCGTGCAGCAAAGAGGCAGTAATAGGCTTTGTGCGCGGATTCCAGTCACCACAAAGGAGCAGGCAGGCACCCGCATGGAGCCGCCAGCAGCCCCGGTGTCAGGAACGGGACAACGTGGCGCGTCCAAACCTGTGACGTGTCCACCTCTTCTGCCTCAGCCCTGCCTGCAGAAGCAGAGCGAGTTCACTTCCACGCGGTGTCTTTGCGCCTACGGAACCTGAGAGGGTCCCTTTGGCTGATTCAGTCGTTCACATGCGTGTCTGACGTGTGCTTGATCCACAGCATTGAAGGGAGCTCCAGAGATCTTCCCCACCAGGATGGGGGGTGTCACTGTCTCACTTCCTGCACGGGGACGTCCCCGGTGTCTGCAGGTGAGCCCCGATGGGGGCATCTGGCACCCGACTCTGGGCCCCACAGGAGTGAGCGTGTTCAGGTCCCCACACTCGGTCAGCAACGCCGCCTCGCATGGAAACCGCAAACATAGACCCCGGTCCTCGAAGGAAAGGCTATTCCAACACTCAAGCCTTTTGCAAAACACAGCACCACCACGAACACGGCCAGAACTGTGCTGTCACATCCTTCGTGACACATCCCGAGGTCCCTGCAGCCCCTCCTCCTGCCTGGGCTGCCCCGAGGGACCCGCCGATGCCCACCGGAGAGGATGGTGCCGCCTCCCGGGACGCCTGGCTCCCAAGCACCAAATGCCGCTCTTGCCACAGGCGCCACGAGACCCTCCTCCAACCCCCTCCTCCCGTGGAGGCGCAGCGGCTGTGGCCGGCCCGCCAGGCAGGACCTGCTCCGTGAAAGTCCCAGAAAGGTCTGGGTCACTGGTGCGACCAGACAGGGGGCGGTGGGTGCCCGGGGACACCCCGGCAGCTGGAAGGACGGGCCTGGGTTCGGGACTCCCTAACAAGGTCTCCCGGCTCACATTCCGGCCTTGGCACCACCGACCAGCGGTTTAGAGACTGAACGTCATGACAGGTCAGTGACCTTGTCAGGACAACAGCTCGGCTTTAATCTAAACTGACTTGAGTGGTGTCTCCAAAAAATCAACCAAGGAAAGCCCAGTACGGGTGCAGCGGGCACCGGGACTTGTCAGGAGGGGTAGGCGGGCCGCCTGCACCTGGAGTCAGAGGTGAAAGAATGTTCTCTTCTTTCGAAAACGTGACTTCACGTACACGTGTGAACGCGCAAACCATCTTTTTAAATACAAACACGCAGCCACCGACGGTATCCAGATGTGTAAGCGCAGCACTGACACCCACGGGTGGTGCTGTGGGCTGCGACCATAGCACCACCCACACCCACGTCTCTCCAGCAGCCGCAGGAGGGGCGGGCGGAGGGCCCCACGAGGACTAAGGTCCCCACACTGCCGGGGGCGGCCAGCCTCCACGTGGCATGTGGACTCCTGGGGCTGATCAGGATGGTCACATGGGGAGCGCCTGAACCACCGAAGGAACCACACGGTGCCCCCCAGGCGGGGAGCGCCCAGGAGACGCCCCACGGTCCCGCCTTGGCACGAAGGTGAGGACTGGTCAAGGAAGGACAGGAAACGACAGCTGGGCCAAGTCCCAGCAGAGCGCCTGGCGACCCTCCCCCACACGCACAAGTTCGTGCGTTTAAACACAGAAGATTAAATCGTTTCAAAATTAGCCTCCTCCAAAGAAAGGTACCCAGCAACGCGAATCCTTCTCCTTATCGTTACGCTCGGTCTGATTTTCTCTGTAATTCACAACACTTTCCAATCACGTGCATGATTACACGGCCTTTGCAGCCCGTTTTGATGAAGGCACTTAGTCTCCTGCACAAAATCAAGACCATTGTGGACGCTGAGCACCACTGTGGTCCCCAGCACCGGCGTGGGGCCCACACCCGGGCCTCCAGGAAACTCTGGGGGAGGCGTGGGGGAGAAAACAGTCCAGCAGGACGGCACCTGCAGGCGAAGGGGGCAGCTCGGCGGGGACCGGGCTGCAGAACCACAGCCACACGCAGCTTCCAAGAGGGATCAGACACACGTGCTGTCGCCCCCTTTGCTTCACTTCCGTGAGCGCCCAACAGCCTCTCCTGGGACTTGTGGGGCGTGCACACAGCGCGCATCTGCCCCACCGCATACCCAAGAGCTCTTCACCCAAACATCAGAGAACAGACTGCTGCCCTTGCACCGGCAGCAACCCTGGGCCCCGCTCTGCATGCGGAGGTCTACACCTGCCAACCCAGCAGTCTACACAGACACACAACTCCTGGGTGCCCAGGAGACCACAGCAGCACCTGCCTCTGCATCTCTGGGGCCTGAAGGATGCCACGGGGGGTGGGGAGGCCTCCGGGCCAAGTGCGGGTCCCATGGCCACTGCGCTGTTCTGCATCAGGACACTCACCCAAGGCATGACTCTGACCCGAGAAGTCCTCATCTACACAGGGCAGAATGGCGCTTCCCGAGACGGCCTGAGGGGCAGCCGCTCAAAGCCAAGAAGCAGACATGCGTCCAGTCCGGCAAAGGGCCACCACGGCCAGCAGGCAGGAGATGGCCCCACACCCGACGACAGGGACGACAGGGACTGCTAAAGGACAGGCCTCGCCCAGAGCTCAGCGATCGCTCTGTGCGGCATGGAGGCCACACGGGCCACGCTCTGCCTCCATCACCAATGCCCCCTGTGCCCAAAGCGGGAAACACCCTGACGGTCTGTTTTTAAAGGAAATACCTGGTGCTTTCTCCACGAAAATGACCTTGGAGTCTTGCAGAAAGTTATGGCCCGACAGAACCATCTTCTTCCCGCCGAGGACGGGGCAGCTGGCCGCGCTCTGCTTCTCCACGAGGGGCAGCTCCTGGGCCGACCGCTGGGCTGCGCGGGGTCAGAACAGCGAGAGTGAGCTGGCGCCCCTGGCCCCACCTCGTGCCACAGCCCTGAGCGGGCGCCCAGGGGTCGGCCGGCGGTCAGGGACCGGCACTTCCCATGGGCTCCTCAGGGTCTGGTGTGGGGGCATCGCACACTCAGAGCACAGGGAGCCAGCATGCGACACCCGGCTGCCCTCACCGACCCTGCTCCAGAGCAGGTTTGCTCAATGACACAAACACGGATGATGGCGCGTCTGCTTGTGCACGTGGGAAAATCAGGCCTTTCGGAGACTTGTGTGTACACCGCCAGTCTGTGTGTGCGCATGCGCAGTCTGTGCGTAATCTGTGTGCGTGCACGTGTACTCTGTGCGAATACATATGGTGGGGGGTCTGCGCGTGCACGTGCAGTCTGTGCGTAATCTGTGTGCGTGCACGTGTACTCTGTGCGCGTACATATGGTGGGGGGGGTCTGCGCGTGCACGTGTAGTCTGTGCACGCGCACGTGCGATCTGTCTGTAAGCCTCTGCGGGGTGCAGGTGCCAGCCCCCCAGGGTGGGCAGGACCCACCGCTCCAGGTGAGGAATCCCGTCGGGACACCCTGTCACGGTGGGAATGGTGGGCTCTGGAAGCTGGGAGCCACAGTGAGACGCCACCCGGGGCGCTGTGGGGGCGCGGCCCCAGCGTGTACTGAGGGCGGGGTCTCACGGCGGAGGCTGGGGGAGGCGAGGCCCAAGGCGCAGAGCGAGGGCATCAGGCCGTCAGGAGAGCACAGGATGCAGGGGGCGCTGAGCCCGTGTCTGGGAGGAAGTGGTGGCCGCCTCCCTGGCGGTTCTTACCCAACCAGTGCGCCTGGAGGCAGGAGGCCACGCTTGAGACAGGTGGAGCCGCCTGCCGCCCACCCACGGGCCACGACAAGGTGTGGGGACAGGCGAGGGGGGGAGGGGGCTCCACGCAGGGGCCGCGGGACAGCCATCACAGGAAAGGGGTCCCAAGGGCCGCAGTGAAGGAACCAAACCCAGACACCCCCACAGGGTGAGGGGGCAGGTGAGCCACGGACACAGGTGACTGTCCTGTGACAGCCACTCGGGGTGAGAAAAGAGGGCCCTGGGAAGGTGGTGTTCGGACAGTGGCCGGTGGGTATGGGAAGAGGACACTGACCCCCCAGGAACAGAGGACTCCGGCTCGAGGCTGGACGACAAGAGACGTGATGGCCGAGGGCTGCCGGGAAGACGGCTCGGTGGGCGGGTGCTGAGGAACTTAGGTTTCCTCAACCCAGCGGACCAGACGCCCAAACCCCGAGGCTCAGGCGTCTGAAACGCTGGGGGGTTGCTCGAATGTGGCAAGAGCATGCATCTCAGGGTTTGGGGATAAACGTCCCCCTCTGTGTTCCCCACGGGTGCGAGGAGCAGGCTGGGCGGAGCCCGTGAACCTGAACGCCAGCGAGGCCAGGTCCTCGGGCCGAGCCACGAGACGCAGGGGACACAGCGACTGCCCGGCGCTATGGACACGCTTGATGGAAAAAGTCTGTGCGAGGTGTGCAGACGGGAGGGCGCGTGGCACGGGGCCAGCTCCGCTACTCACAGCACTCGATGGGGTTCGAGGCCACTTGCAGGGACAGCGTCCGGCCGTTGGGCTGCGGGATGTGGACCCGGAAGACCAGCCTCACCCTGGTGTTCTTCCTCCCGATGTCCGTCTCCCCTTTGCGCAGCTCGATGTCCGAGTTTCTGAGCTTCAGGATCCCGGCGCAGTCCACGCTGCCCAAAACAAGAGTCACGCCGTCTTTCAGTCCCTGCGGGGGTCCTGAGACATCCTGCCCTGCCCCCAAGAGACCCCAGGAGCCTGGAGCGGGCAGAGGACAGGAGGCTGTGAACGCAGGCCCTGCTAGCGCAGGAGGTCAGCCCGCAGCTTAGGGGTCAATCCGGAGGAACCAGCGAGCAGGCCTGACTCTGCCCATCGGCGCCTGGACTGTGGTGGCGGCCATGTTCAGGAATGAGTGGGCGTCAGG
This sequence comes from Cryptoprocta ferox, assembly GCA_028646485.1. Classification (NCBI taxonomy): domain Eukaryota; kingdom Metazoa; phylum Chordata; class Mammalia; order Carnivora; family Eupleridae; genus Cryptoprocta; species Cryptoprocta ferox. The sequence goes on from CM053566.1 coordinate 87,303,321, forward strand.
TTGAGGGGCAGGATCGGGCAGAGAGCCACCGACGGCTGGGGACTGGACTACTCAAGGGCAAGGCCCGCAGTGCCCGGCGCCCCGGAGCAAATCCACCGCCACAAACACCTGGGCTTTACCTATGTGTAAGCTGAGGGCGGAGCTGCGGGGAGGGGAGGGGTGCGCGGGCCCCGCCGCCCTGCCGCCCCCGGCCCCCCGGCCCCCCGGCCCCGCGGGCCTCCCGCCCAGCCGCCCCCCGGCCCCCCGGCCCCCCGGGCCTCCCGCCCAGCCGCCCCCCGGCCCCCCGGCCCCGCGGGCCTCCCGCCCAGCCGCCCCCCGGCCCCCCGGCCCCCCGGCCCCCGGCCCCCGGCCGCGCGGGCGGCTTACATGGCTCGCATGTTGTTCTCCGGCAGCAGCGGGATCTCCAGCACTTTGGTGTTGGACAGGATGGCTTCGTGACTGGTGGTGGACACGGTCTTGCCCGTGATCCGATGCACCTGGTAGAAGGCGTGGGGTCTCAGCAGGCGGTCGTCGGCCGTCCCGATGAACAGCTGCAGCGTGAGCGGCTCGTTCTCCAAGTAGCCGTGTAGCTGACGAGACAACGGGCCGCGGTCAAGCACAACGGCCGCTCAGAGCCAGTCAGACTCGCACAGCGGAGGCTGATTCAGGCGGGAAGCGTGCAAGAGGCGCTACGTGCCAGGTCGCCCCGCGCCCCGGCCCCTCCTCCGTGACGGCCGGCGGGAACGCCGGGTGCTGGCTGCTAGGTCGCCCCGCGCCCCGGCCCCTCCTCCGTGACGGCCGGCGGGAACGCCGGGTGCTGGCTGCTAGGTCGCCCCGCGCCCCGGCCCCTCCTCCGTGACGGCCGGCGGGAACGCCGGGTGCCGGGTGCTGGGTGGCTCCCGCGGCCCGGCCCCTCCTCCGGGCAGCTCGTGGGCACCGTCTCCACCGGCCGGCGTCTGCTGCGAGGACCGCGTGCGGCTGGTGCCACTGCAAACCCGGGCCGAGCCTAAGAACTCGCAGAAACCCTTCCCCTGAGGAATTCAGGCCCGCAGCCCGCGGGGCGGGTCCTGCGTCTCGCCCACCGCCGTCGCGACAGCGCGTTACGCTCCGCTGAGCCGGGCGGCCCGCGCACGGGGACGCGGCCAGGGCCCGCGAACGCGCGAGGCGGCCGCGCCCCTCCGGCGGGCTCTCCGGCAGCTCCGGGAAGGACGGCCTGCGGCAGAGCCGCGTCCTCGCCGTCTGGCCCACGGGCACAGCCTGAGGGCCGCACGCCCGGTGGGAGGGCCGAGCACCGGCCGCAGGACAGCCCGGAGCGGGGCGGGTGGGGGGCGTGGGGGCACCCGCGGCACCGCCCAGGCTCCACCTCTGCCCCAAGACACGACCGCCGTGTTGTCACCTCACCCACCCCAAGGAGCTGCACACGCCCTGACGACGGGGCAGAGGCGGCGGCACACAGCGAACACCGGCCTGAACAGATGGAGACACGGTGTCTCTGGGAGTGGGGCAGCGGGCGGGCGACTGGGCGTCCGGAGGGGCGGGGCGTCCGGAGGGGTGGGGCATCCAGTGGGAGGTGGGGCGTCCGGAGGGGCAGGGCGTCCAGTGGGAGGTGGGGCGTCCAGTGGGAGGTGGGGCGTCCGGAGGGGCGGGGCGTCCGGAGGGCGGGGCGTACAGTGGAAGGTGGGGCGCCTGGAGGGGTGGGGCGCCCAGAGGGGTGGGGCATCCAGTGGGAGGTGGGGCGTCCGGAGGGGCGGGGCGTCCGGAGGGCGGGGCGTACAGTGGCGGAAAGAGGCCTTCAGAACCGGGCCCCAGGCTCCGTGCTGGCTCCAGCCTACAGTGTGCGTGTCTTTCACGTTGCTTTCGATGTGCCGACTGGACAAGAGTGGACGCCAGGAACAGGGACAGCGGCGCGGACGCTGGTCCTCGCAGGCTCTCGGGCACAGCCGCGGCCTCTGGGGCGACGCGGGCAGCTGCTTGTTTTAATTTTCAGGGATTCTTCGGTGGACCAGGTGCTGGCCGGCAAGACACCATCGGACATAAAAGGCCGCCGGGCTGAGCGCTCGCCCCCGTCTGCACCCCTCACGAGCCCCTGGCCCCGGAAGGAAACCGCTCTGCCCGGGTCAAGGGCGCACTCGCTCCTCAGCTGCCACACGAGAAGGTTAGGGCACTTCCCCGGCTTCGGGCAGGAGTCCGAGCAGAGGTTTCGTTTGCTGGAGGCTGCAGGTCACCCTGTGGGTCACCCTCCACGCGGGGTGACAGCCTGTGCGCCCCGGATGCCCCTCGGCTGGGTACCGGACCCCCCTGCAGTTTGTCGGAGCAAACTGCTGCCTCCCCGTCATGCAGCTCCAGCCAGGGTGTCTCGAGATTTGTTCTAAGTACCGGAACGTCTTCATCCTCAACCCGACTTAGAATCTTCAACACAAGCACCCGAATGTCAAATTTAAGATTAAAAATGGGATCCAACCATATGACGCTATTAACCCAGAGGAGCAAACAGTAGTTCACACCAGCAGCGAGCCATCGATCAAAACCATGCTGGCGGAAAACTCATTCACTGATTCCCACTTCACTTAGTTAAGGGATAAGTCCCTTACAAGTTCTGGGTTCTCAGAAGAGGGTCCTCCGATGAGGGCTGGTCAGGAGGCACCCCCCCACGCCAGGAGCACGCTGGCGGCCAGGAGGAAGAGGACAGCGTGCCCAAGGCCCCGCGCACACGATGTCACAACTACCGGAAGAGAAACTCTGGCCACCGCCTGTGGGATGTCCTGGAGACAGAGGTGCTCGGAACAGGAGGGCTGTGCACAGACACACGCTTGCACGCTCACACACAGGCACACACGCACACTCGCGCACCCACACACGTGCACTCACGCACACACTTGCATGAAGGCTCTCTGACATATTCTGGAGCTCTGTGCTTGGTTGAGAAGATTAGTTTGCTGGCTGGTGGCTGGGACACACGTGTCTTTTTCTGCCAGTGACAGGGTCCCAATCTGTGGACATGGTCATCATCAAAGCGGCTTTTTCACATGAAAATCCTCACTCTTTCATCCCTATGCACAGGTGCCTGATGCACACAGACTAAACACACGTCTGACACGTGTGTGCACGCAGACGGAGCGCAGCTGAGCCATGCAGCTGATGGGAGCCCGGGTCTGTGGAGGGACCGGAGATGCCGGAGCTGGGTGGCCGGCGGGTGGGCAGAGCGCCAAGGGGCATCTCCTCCGCCCTGCCCGTCCACTCGCTGTCCTGCGTCCCCATGCACACGAGGACCTGTACACGACCCGTTTCAAGGCGGTTCTTGCAGACAAGGCTTACTCCTGCAGAGACGCCTCTCCCTTCTGAGCTGGAAAGCTCTTTCCTACGTGAACGCGTGAGTGTCCCCAGAGGAGTGCTCTTGGGTCGGGACGGGGGCCGAGGCCAGCTTGTCTGCCCACTGGAGTCCTGGTCTCCTCGCTGGGGAGGACGCCTTCAGGCCTTGGCCAATTTAGTGAGCTTTCAAGAGAAACCTCTGCTCCGGGCTGGACTCAAATCTATGTTTTTATAACAGGAAACGTAAAAGTAAAATCAGAGGCTGATTAAGGGGCAAATTTTGCCACTCGGTGTTCCGTTGTGTGACATTTAACGCAACAAGCAGTAAATGAGTCTTTGGCCAAAATGGTCTCTTGTGCGGCTGAGGCATGTCGTTGGCGTGCGGAGGGCCCGGTGGGACTCGGGCGGTCTAGAAATGACAGGGTAGAGCCCCCCGGGACCCACTCCTCTGATAGCACGCAGGGCGCAGTGGATTGTGGGTATGACTTTGCCCTCTTAAAAACATGCCGTTTCAGTGAAAATGGGAATATTTAAGGTTTAACTTGGGAGATAAACATCTATTATTTAAAACATGAAGTTCATTTTAAGAAAGTAATTTAAATACTGCACGTGCTCAGCTGCAGGAGCTTTCTGCCTCTGGCACGTTTTAGTCTCTGTCAAAACAATATTTATAAAATCACCTGTCATAGCAATGGCCTCTCTTTGCTTCAACTAAACTAAACAAAATGCATTATTCCGTTTTCCAGGTATGAGAGCCACTAAGTTTCCGACACACGAAGTGTTTGTTTTTAGCTTCTGTGCTACCTCAGCACTTACGGGGCAGTGACAGGTGGTGACAAGTGGGGCAAGTCCTCTTGTGGTGCCGCTCGCGCTCGGGCAGGCGGGCAGAGGAACCAACTCGCCCAGAACTATCTTTTCAAAGGGAGATTGTGTTCAACCGGGTGTTAGATCTGCATCTTCACAGGACGCCGAAACAAGGAGGCGTGTGGAGAGGGACACCCAGCCCCAAACAGGAGTCACTTTTTACCCCCACACTTTGGCCACCGCGCTGACCTGTGAGCCCGCGGGGCGTGAGCGCGGCTATTACACTGATCCCAAATCCTCACGGCCCATGCCCGCGCTGCCCCCACAGAGGGTCCCCCACATCCACACAAATTCCTGCCAGGTATTAAGGAAAATCCCACGTGTCTGCTCGCCGGCACCGTCACTGGACACGGGAGGGGACAGCACTACACTGACCGCGGCGGGGCCTGGGGATCAGCTGTCACTCCCGCTCACATCTGTGACTGCACGGCGCGCAAACGGACATCGTGGTCACAGACACCGCCCCGCCACCCCCGGAGACCGTGTTAAGGGGAGCAGGAACCGAGAAAACCACGGATGAGAACAGAACAACGGCGTAACGCGTGGGGCCGCGGTCGGCAGAAGCCCTGAGCACACACACGTGACAGGTCCACGCGGCCCCACCTCTCTCGGCCACGCCCCCAGGCACCTGCTAAAAACAGCGGGCAGAACCTTCGCTGGGGGTCGGAGCGCCGTCTCTGCGGGGAAGTAAGTGTGCAAGGGCCACAGCCTCCCTGCGTCTCCACGACGTCCAGGATAAAGCCGCCCGAGAAAGACAGCATGGGCCTCAAGAGGCTGCAGCGAGGAGAGGGGACAGAGACGGACCGAGAGCAAAGCAGACTTGTCGTCTCTCTCTCCCGGGGAGGAGCTGAGGGACGCGAGGAAAGCAGTTAAAACAGGCTGTTTTCTGATGTTAATGTCAGCACCACACTGTCTTCTCAGGAAAAGCAAATGGAGACTCGCTTAACGTGAGGACCGTGCGCTCCGCAGGGTCCAGGGGCTGCTGCTCACTGTGGCCCTGAGTAGGGGACACACAGCACCTTGTCCCCGCAAGGCCCAGCTTCTCCGAGGGCAGGAGTGTCCGGGAGGTTGTGGACTCTGAGTGTCTGTCACGTGTGACAGGTGTCCGCACGCTCTGGGGTCCGTGTGTCCTGTCTGCAGGGAGCCAGCAAAGCCCTTGCCGGTGTGACCAGCCAGGCAGGGCCGGGGGGGGCCGAGCTGTGTGTCCCACACGTGGGCCCTCCCTTCTCTCGGAAGACTGGAAAGTGCCGGCCCTGGGCTGGCTGCAGCTGGGCCCAGAGGACCTGGAGTCACAGATGAAGGTGGGTCCTGGCACGCGTCTGGGGGAGACAGAGGATGTAGACTCAGGCCTCCCTCCGGAAAATCGATTATGTGCGAGTCGAACCATTGTCACAAAAGCAGCTATGCCATCAGAGGCGGACAGAGGACGGAGCAGAGGGGAGGCCTCAGGGCAGGCGCAGAGCCTCTGACAGACCGCAGCTGTCCCCAGCCCCGAGGGGAGCTTTGCTCTCGGTCGGTCTCCGTCCCCTCTCCTCGCTGCAGTATCCAGGCTGTCTGTCCCAGAGGTCCCTGGCTGTGGGATCCAGTTTGGGGTCTGGAGTCTGCGGTGTGGTCAGCAGACTCCGTGGGAGAGAACAGATGGGGGACCAGTGAATGGTGTCACGTGAGGTTGTGCGCGTCCTCGTGGCCACGCTCTGTGAAGAGCAGGCAATGGGAGCAACGAGCGTCCGCAGCGGGGGAAGAGGCTCAGAGGCCCGCGGACGGAGCCGGAGGCGGCGCCAGGATCCGCAACGGGGCTCCTCCCAGCCCCTCCCGGGTGCGCGGCGCGCCTCCAGCTCCGTGCTCGGACCCCACGCGGCGTGGGCTCCCGTCTGGAGATAACGGACCACAGCCCTGGGGACGGACGCCCCGCACCCTGTGCCGTGGGAGGGGAGCCCACTCCCAATACACACAGGCGTCCATGTGCACACACGTGCAGTAGGCACGGGCTCACACGTGTGCGCACACGGGCATGTCTGCATGTGTGCACGCATGTCTGTGCGCACACGTGTGCATGTGGGTGTGGGCGTGCGTGCACACATGTGCACACGTGTGTGCATGTGGGTGTGCGCACACGAGTGCATGTGGGTGTGGGCGTGCGTGTGCATGTGGGCGTGCTGTGTACACGTGTGCACACGTGTGTGCATGTGGGTGTGGGTGCACGTGTGTGCACACGAGTGCATGTGGGTGTGTGCACACGAGTGCATGTGGGTGTGCACGCACACATGTGCATGTGGGTGTGGGCGTGCGTGTGCATGTGGGCGTGCTGTGTACACGTGTGCACACGTGTGTGCATGTGGGTGTGGGTGCGCGTGTGTGCACACGAGTGCGTGTGGGTGTGGGCGTGCGTGTGCATGTGGGCGTGCTGTGCACACGTGTGTGCATGTGGGCGTGGGCGTGCATGCACACGTGTGCATGTGGGCGTGCATGTGTGTACTACAGCCAGCAGCAATGCTGATTTTACACCGTACAGTGTTACCTAAGTTCTCGGAGTTCCTCCCATGAGCGAATCCTTTGACTCACGTGCTAGCTTTACGGCATAAACCAGATCTAGAGGTGCTCACCACCAGCGCACGAAGCCTCCAGAGCGTACGCTCACAGAAGGTTCTAGCAACAGAACGGCTTAAGGGGCTGCACATTGCTCCTTTTGGGAAAAAGCTCATTTCTAGAGAACCCTGCATTGGGTGTACTTTTCCACCTTTCTGCAAAAGTACAAAACAAACAAGCCAAGGGCTGTAGTTAACAAGTCCACCTCGTAAGTGCTCAGGACACACAGACGGCCAGGACCACCGGCCGCGGGTGGGGACTCTGTGGCTCACACTCACTTCCCTTAAGGGGACGGGTACATTTTACGACAGATTTGAAATTTTTCGAGGCCTTGAATAACCAGCTGTTTGCTCCAACCCCCTGCACTTTATTTCACTTCAGCGTGGGCGTGCGTCTCGGAGGAGCCATGGACGAACCGCTCGCTGTCCCTCTCCCAGGGCCTGGGACGCTCGCTGGACACGCACGTGGAGCACCTGCTGGCATGTCCGCTGCCTCCAGCGACATGTCAGGGAGGCGCCAGGCAGGGCAGGAGTCACCGTCTCCTGGCTGCGCCCCTGCGGCCCGGGATCAGGACACGGTCTCCAGCCGGCTGCCCCCTGCGGCCTGGGATCAGGGCATGGTCTCCAGGAGGAAGGGGCTTAGAGAAGAAAGGGTGGGCAGCGTCCCGTGGCCCCACAGTTGTGAGCCCTTGGCTGACTCAGTTTCCAGTCTTGACTGAGAAACTCAGGTCCCGTCTTCACTTGGGACTTGGCCTCATGGACACTCAGCCTGTGAAGCCACCTGAATGCATGGCCCTGGGGCTGCAAGAGCAGATCTCCCCTCTTCTCCGGGGTTCAGGGGTGCCAAGCGTCGTCCACTACGTCAAGACCTCAGAGCTGCCCCTGCTGACGACAGGTGGGGACGGCTTCCACACGCGGATCAAACGAGGTCGTGCGTGGGCTCACCCGGCCCCATGACCCCCACCAGTCAATGGGCACAGTTGGTGCCTGCCTGTACATCAAGGACACGTCCCGACACCGAGAGAGAGAGAGAAAGAGAGAGAGAGAGAGAGAGAGAGAGAGAAGGTTCTGGTCCACAGGCTGTGTTTCCCTGGACGCCACTTTCCTGCACGTCATCACTGTGAGCCCTCCTTCCGAGTGGTTCCTGTCCAGCGAGTGACAGAGAAGGAGCTGCCGGCCCAGGGCAGGTGACATGGGTCTTTGGGCTTTGTGCAGAGCCATCTGGCCACAGGGCACAGGGACTGTGCGTGAGCCCCTGTGAGCTAAGTGAGCTAAGTGCAGCACACGGTCTCCAGGCTGGTTCCCGCTGACCTAAGGGCGGGAGGGGGTGGGTGGGGAGCAGGAGGGCTTGGGTGGCAGGACTGGGCCGTGTGGCCACTGGCCGCCTGCTAGCTCACCGCACACGGGCGTGTCGTCCCTCACAGGGAGCAGGGCAGCTGGGGCCACCCAGCCCCGACCCCTCGGGCCCACCTTACAGACAGGACGGCTCTGAAGCTGGAAGTGACTCAAAGATGTCACCCACAGAGCCGGCGGGCAGGATTCACACAGACATGCGTGGAAGCATCCAGAGAAAAGAAATTACATTAACTTTAGATCAAAGAATGTTTTGCATGGAAACACTACATTTAGTGTTTCTAATTAAAAACATGCTGAGAAGACCCAACTTTCTGCTGAGGGAAAAATGATCTAGAAACAGAGCGCGTAAAAGTCCCAGAAACCATTTGAAAACATCAAACTAAATGACGGCAGCAAACACACCTTCAGTGACTCCAGAACCCAGAGCAGCCCCAGGAGCTTGGCCGCGGTGGAGAAACAGTGAACTTCTAGAAACATCTATCTTCGAAGAACGCCCCATCCAGCAACGTGGTAGGTGTGGCATCTACACAGGCACGGGCTCTCAGGAGCCCACGGACCCTGCCCACTGGCGACCTGCCCCTGGGGGCCGAGCCCGGGAGGAGAGGGTGTCTGGGACTCCCTCAGGACCTCCTGGCCCCAGGGGGTGGCGCCCCTGCAGAGGTCACTCACCCCCCGGCCAGGCCCTCAGTGTTTGCCATCAGTGACCCAAAGGGCAGTGAGGGCAGGGCCCCAGCACATCGGCAAGTGGAGGTGCCACACAGGTACCACGATGGGCCCTGGGCCTGCTGCCCGCAGCCCTCCTCCCTGCACCCAGTGCTGCTGCAGGGACACCACCTGTGAGGCCGGTCAGGCCGAGATTGCGTGTCCCACCTAGGCGCTCTCTGGCCGCAGCTGGACTGAGCGTCACCTGTGCTGACCCAGAGCAGAGCCCAGTGATCTCCCGGAGCAGAGGAGGGAGTGAGGGGCAGCCCGGCTCGCCGGGACCCCGTCTGCCAGCCTGAGGCATGCGGCCGACGCTCAGGGACAGTTACGGAACGGCAGTTCAGGAAAGAAGCGTCCTCCAGGCCAGAGACGGCTCTCAAACACAGGGCAGACTTTAAAACCACAGGAGGACAGCAGATGAAGCCCCAAGCATCTGGACAGTCGGTCACCGGCCTCGCCTCGTTGGCACGCAGGAGCGCTGAGTCCCGATCTGCCTGCGACCCTCGGGTGGGGCCCACGCTGTACGTCTCAGCATGTCCACGAGGGCTACACCCCTCCCCGAGTCGCCCTGCACTAGGTGGGGCCCCCGGGGGACGACACCCAGGGGCAGAGCCTGGCTCGTGGTGGGGAGGAGGCCTGATCTCAAGCACCTGGGGCAGGGACCTCCTGCCAGGTGCAGCCCCACCTGCAGGCACCAGGCACCTGTCACCTGGCTGCCATGGGGAGCCACAGCTGGGATGTAGATTTTCCTATTTCGACATGTTTATTAAAGATGATAATTTCTGGGGCATCTGGGTGGCTCGGTCAGCTAAGCGTCTGCCTTTTGGTTTCCACCCAGGTCATGGTCTCATAGTTCGTGCTGCATCAGGATCTGCGCCACAGCACAGAGCCTGCTTGGGATTCTCTCTCCCTCTATCTCTGCCTCTCCCTTGCTCACCCTCTCTCTCTCTCACCCTCTCTCTCAAAATAAACTTTTAAAAAAAAGATGGGGGCGCCTGGGAGGCTCAGTCGGTTAAGCGTCTGACTTCAGCTCAGGTCATGATCTCACGGTTTGCGAGCTCGAGCCCCGCGTCAGGCTCCGTGCTGACAGCTCGGAGCCCGGAGCTGCTTCGGAATCTGTCTCTCTCTCTGCCCCTCCCCCACTCGTGCTCTGTTTCTCTCTCTCTCTCTCTCTCAAAAATAAACATTTAAAAATTTTTTTTAAAAAAGATGGTAATTCTTCACCATTGTCTCCAGTTAAACTGCCCTCCATCACACCTGCACCTGACCTGACGCTCTGAGGCTCCGTGAGACTGAGGGCACAGGGCCTGCACTTCTCTGTGGAAAAGTCCCGAATGTCGCTCTGCCCTCACAGAATATTTCAGAAAACCACCTGCAACGACTAGAAAACAGGGCAGAATTAAGAGCAATTGCCAGAGGTTCTGAGCCTGAGGAGACTATTCTAAAATTTCCACAGCCCGGAACAAGGTAGCTCAAGTTTTAAATCAGATTTCTGGCGGCTTCCACTGCGATGCTGCTTGTGGACTTTACTCCCAGGGGGACGTTTGGGCTGCACGGAGAACCAAACCCACACTTCGGTCGGCTCGGCTGAGCAGCGAGCCTCAAACAGGCGTTGAGCCCGTCTGAGTTTGGACGCCTTTGCTGCGTGTCAGCAGGTGGTGACGATATTCCAAGGATTCCCCCCAAAATTACGACGATGCAGACTGGCCACCTGGATGGCACCCTTACAGGGACCCCGTGCACTGGGGCACCTCCCTCCACGGCTCCAGCGGACATCTCTGCTTCCCTGAGAGGGACAAGCCCTCGCAGTCGTGACAGTTGACAACACGTTTCAGGGGGTGCCGGGTGCAGAGGACAGGGCGGCACCTCCAGAAGTGTGTGTGCCCCGCAGACCACCCGCCCGGGCGCTGCGAGGCCGGGGCGGCCCCGGGAGCATGCGTCTGCGCCCCGTTCTGGTCGGCGGGCTGGACCGAGGGGCCGGCCGGCGTTGGGTTGAATCTGCATTTGAATCCCCACTGCGTGAGGGCTCCGTGAGGGGCTTTCCGTGGATCCCGACCCCGCCACACCTACGGCAGTTAGCCTTCCCGCAGTAATTTGTTCCGGTAACATCTATGTCTCTGCCTTTTGTGGAAACCCTGGCTTTCCAGGTTAGCAGCCCCGTCCTGACTGCAGGAAGTGACACGTGCTGTGACGAGCCAGGTAGGAGACAACGGGGGGGACGTCCAGGGGAAAGAGCACGCTGTGGGCGCCGGACACCCACCGCTCACGCGTCCCGGGCACGGTCTCTCACTCCGCAGCTCTGCAGCCCCACGGTTCGGGGAGGGTGACACAGAGGAGGCTTTGCCGGCCTCCAGGACGGGAGAATTTGGTTCCTCCCCGTGTCGTCCCTGGGCTGCAGGCCTCAGAGGCCTCACGTTACAGGGACACTTGCCGTGTTCTGTGGGGACACAGCTCGGCCCTGATGCACCGGGGGCAGCCTGCCTGAGCCTGAGGCCGGGGCGGTCCCCGGGTCCCTCGAGGACCCCGCCCTCTGCTCTGGGGCCAATTCCTGCATCATCAGGCAGGGCTAACCCAGCCACGGCCACCGAGCACCCGGCACCGACCCCCCGGCACCAACCGGGAGCCTGGAACCGACACCACCACCAATTACAAGTCTAAAATGCTGGTTACAACCTCGCGAGACTTCCCAAGGCTTCTCGTGTCAGTGACCTATTAATTATTCACGCGGACCGGCCTCCCGTGTGGTGGGCTAGATGCTATCGGGCAGTTATTTCGGGGCCTTGGTAAACAGAGCTTAGTTCTTTGACCCCTGGCTCAGAGATCTCTGGTGTCCCAGGTTGTTCCTTGGGCCCCTGCAGGGCTGCTGGGAGCAGACAGGGTCTCTGCGGACGGGGCGCCGGGCACACAGGGCAGGGAGAGCGGGCGGCGGGGTCACACAGGAGCACAGAGCAGAAAACCAGCATCAGCTGGGCCGGGAGCCGTCTCTGAGGAGGGACCCTCAGGGCAGAACTCTCTGGTTTCTCAACAGCCACCCTTCCCGGTTCCCCGGAAAGGCGGGTCCCACGCAGGCCCTTCTGACGCCTCCCACCCCGCCCAGGACTCGGGGGGCCTTGGCCTGCCGGACCCTCTGCCGGCCACACTCCGGCCTCCCGGGGTCGGGACTGCAGCCGGGGCGGGGCCGGCCCCGGAGACCGCGGGTCTGAACGCGGGCACTTGGGAGAAACGGACGCCAGCTGGGGTCCCCCGTGGCCGCTCCCACGCGCACCCGCGTCCCCACACGGAAACGAGGCAGAGCCCCCGTGAGTGCGGAAGCCCCTTCCCGCCCTGCAGTCTGAGCCTGGGAGGGAGGCGCCTCGGGCCGCTCTTCTCCTGGATGGAGGTGGGCCGGGCGGCTCGTTCCTGCGGTCACGGACGGCGCAGGTCGCGGGCAAGTCCTGGCCCAGGGCGCGGCCGGGCGCCTCGTTCCACACGACGGGACTCTGGTTTGCTGCACGGACCTGGCAACGCGGCTGGTGCGGGGACAGCGAGCCTCGATCAGGCGTCCCCGGGAGGGCGGGCATCCGGCCTCTGGAAAGGGAGGGGCGGGCGTGGCGGGAGCCCCGGGTCGGGACGCGCTAAAATAACTCACACAGGACAAACCAGTGGTTATCGCACTTCTCGGCACCTGAGAGAGCTTTCTCTTTTCACGTGTTTTGTAATTATGCGCGAAGGCTATTTTTATCCAACGTGCGGGCCACCAACTGAGAAGGAAAACAAACTCCCCGAACTCTTTCTTTTTAACTGCTCCCCTCACACGTGCATAGACAGGAATCCACTTGGCCCTCTCAGAAGGGCCCAAGTCACTCATTTCTCGCCCGGGAGACCTCATGGCAGTGACAGCTTCTGTCAGGCACCGTTTTCTTTCTGTCTTTCCGCCGTGAGGCTGGGGGGCGTTCACCCCGCGCAGACCCACAACCAGCTCTTCCGTCTGCTGTCATCTCATCTGAAACTACTGTTAAGACATTTGGAACACCACTGCGAGTTCCGGAACCCCCCCGCCCCGTGACATCCGCACTGAGACTGGAAGCGGCGGCCCCGAGCGGGGTAAGCGGCACGGGCGGACGGACGCGGGCACCCCGAGACCCAGGCCGTGCCGCCCGCCCTGCCCGTCCTCCGGGACAGTGGCCGCCGGCCACAGACCACCCTCAGTCGCGTGTGTCGCGTTCTGGGCTGGCACGTCCACGCAGAAGGTGCTCGCGTTTGCACGCACTCTCCCCACCGCAGGACCTGCGCCCCCGCTCCTGTACTTTCAAGAAACGGGAGTGTTTTGCTGCCCAATTCTCTCTTCTCCGTGAGCGGCTCACGTCAGCAGCAGCGCACTTGTGTTCGGTGAAAACGGCTGCAGGAAAGGGGGTCGGACGTCAGCAGTTACAGAGCTGGGCTGATGCCCGCACCACTTCCCCTACCCGCGGGGAAGGCGGGACGGACGACGCCCGCTGGACGCAGTGTGTGGTCCCGCAGCCAAGCAGGCAGGCGCCAATCAGCATCAAGCACGTGGCCACAGTGCCGTCCCGCAAAGTCCACGCTGCCGATTGTCGTCTGGGCGGACGGCCTTCCTCTCTGGGGCTCCTTCCCCGGCAGGCCTTCTTTTTCTCGGAATGGAGTAAAGTGAAAGCCTGTGGTGCGAGGGCCCTCTGGCTGGCCTCGTTCCCCCAATGACCGCTGGGGGCTCCTGATTTTGTGGTGGGCGCCAAGCATTCCTCATCCACCGCCGGGAACTCTGGGCAGAGAGCGAGCCCGTCCCCATGTGGACGGGTTTGGGCAGGAGGGTCAAAGCTTGTCGGGACCGGAGTCCACTGATGTCACACAGTGGCCAACCTCCACGGCCACACGTCTTCTTGGAGGTGCAGGGTGGTGCCTTTGGGTGGTAGCTGCTGCCTGTCCCTGTGGCAGTTACCAAGGTGCCCCCGGACCACCAGTGACAAACACTCCAACTCTAAAGCCAAGCGAATCTTCCCATCCAGTGTTTTCAGTTGGAAGGCCAGCACCCCTAGGCACCCCCGACACAGCCCGACAGTTCGTGGCACCCCTGCCCTGGGAGCACGGAGCTCCCCTATGCCCAGGCGCCTCACGGTGTGTCCTCTGCTCTTCCCACATCCTGCATGAGGATCCCCGAGACACAGGAAGGGACGGACCCCACGCAGCGAGGTCCACGTCAGGGACCCGATAGGACCAGACCTCAGGCCCACCCAGGAACTCCACGATCTGTGGTCCGTGTGGGCCACAGAACCTGCATTTCTAGCGACTCCCAGGTCAGGGACCTCACATTGAGAACCTCTGTCTTTCAGAAAGAAGGAAAACTTTATTTTTTAATTTTATTTATTTATTTATTTTTGTTTACTTATGTTTGAAGGAGAGAGAAACAGAGGATGAGTGGGGGAGGGGCAGAGAGAGAGGGAGACACAGAATCGGAAGCAGCTCCAGGCTCTGAGCTGTCAGCACAGAGCTGACACAGGGCTCAAACTCATGAACTGTGAGATCATGACCTGAGCTGAAGTCGGATGCCCAACCAACTGAGCCACCCAGGCACCCCAAGAAGGAAGTCTTTAAATCAACCACTGAAACCACTGAAAACATCCAAACCAAAAGCAACGTCACGTGAATGGAATTCACTTAAACACTGACCAAGGGGACCTTCAATCTGCTGTTAGAGATGCGCTGGGCAGACGAGGGTGGCTGAGGCCTCCCCAGGCCGCAGCCTGAGGGGCAGCGAGGTCTGGGCGAGAAGCATGGCCTGGGGCTGGAGGCGCCTGTGGGCCGTGCACTGGGGCACCTTCTCCTGTTTGCCCTGACATGAGCGGACGGGCGGGGCCAGCCCTGAGCGCAGGAGGGATGAAGCGGGCGTGAAGTCTGCAGAGCCCCGCGAGCAGCACCCCGGTTCTGCTAACACTTTACAGATTTTTACACAAGAGCTCCTCAAAATTGAAGCATTTTAATTTCGAGGTTATATTTATTTTCTTTTAAGTTTTCTAATCCAGAACTCTCAACAAAGGAGTGACGGCCATGGTCACGGCTCCTAAGAGGCACAGAGGACGGCCCAGCGTGCACACTGACCCCTTGCCCCGTGCCATCAGGGAAGCAAGGCCGACCCTTGGGGGCCTTCTCCTTTTTCCTGTCTTGGGTGAATCACACGTGTCGGCCTGGGAAGATGTGGGCAGAGGAGGCGTCCGTCTGGACGCAGCATCAGCAAGGCTCCAGCCACCCTCAGGACCTACACGCCGCCGCGACCCCCGCCCGAGGCCAGCCCCACACGGACGACCTCCAGCCCTCCCGGTCTCTGGGAACCCCTGAAGGGAATCCCACTTCCACACAGTCTTAGCTGCTGACAGCCGGCTCTAAGCTACAGACCGAGAGCCACGTCATCGCCCGGCTCAGGCACGATCGTATTGGGGAGAAAAGCAGGACTTTATACGCTCAGGTAAAAGCACCTCGAGAGGACAAGTGACTTTAAAAAAGAAAAAGAGAAGCAGTTAGTCATCACCATGAGCGGCGGACCAGGTGCCACGTCGGGCTCCTGGCACGTCCTGTGGCGAGCGGACCAGTACCTGCACGCTGGGGTGTCCTCCGGCTGACGCCTTCACGGCCCCCCGGCTGCCCTCCGTCTCGTAGTGGGCTCTGTGGTGGGGCTTGGGCTGCACCTCGATCCGGAGCTCATAGGGTCCCGAGCGCGACGGCAGCTGCCAGTCCAGGGCGGGGAGGCTTGGGCTGCAAGGGAACACAGGCGTTAGACCCCGACGGCCGACACTCCCGTCAGTCAGGGTAACGTCTCTGTAAAGCCACGGCTATGTGACCGCGACGCACGGCCACAGGCTGTCCGGTCTCAAGACAAGGCTCTGGACAAGATGCAGACATCGTCCGTGCCCGACCTTAAAATATTTCCCTTCCTTAACAACAGGCCGACACAAGTGATTTACCCTCCCTAGTAAGTCGGGTTCCAGAACCGAAGATCTTTTCAGAGTCACTGAGGTGCGACTCTGACTGCAGAACCAGGAAGCCCGGCCCTACCCCTGGCTGACCAGGGCCCACTTCTCACTAGCTCGCGGCGACACCCTGGCCCCTGGACTTGGGGATCGCACAGGACAAACGAGACCACCTGCTCACCGAGAGCACAGATGAGTTTCTGGTCAAGACCCAGGAGAAGAGAGGGAACCCAGGGGTGCTGTGCGAGGTCACTGTGTGCTGGCGGTGGGGGAGGGGGATGTGGCACTTGCCAGGTCCCGGCCTAAGAGCCACAGAACCACGCTGTCTCCACGAGGCTCAGGCGTTTGCTTCAATAGCCCCATCTCGTAGGTGCGGAACTGGAGACGTTTGCAGAGGAGACAACTGGCCATTTGAAACCGGGCCCTGCTCTCTCTACAAAGCATGTCCCAGGGTCTGGCCCCTTAGGAAGATAACGCTTAGTCGTGAGAAGCTTCAGGCCACGTGCGCTAGCTCCTACGTCCCCGCCGGACCAGGGTCTGGCCCACCAGCCGCCACTCTCCAACCACAGCCCACTTCTGGGGGCTCTGGGGCTCTGTCCACCCCCCACGCCCCTGCCTGCCGTGTGCATTTCGATTCTGTTTCAACGAGATTCTGAGATAAAACCTGAGGCCCAGGATCTCTCGCCGTGTAGACAAACCTCAGGGATCTCTGGAGAAACTGATCCAGCAACCTGACCAATTAAGAGTGGGGTAAAGACGCGTGTGTGCAGAGAATTGGTCTGCCCAGGACTAAAACCGGCCAAAGTCGGCACGAAATGCCAGTGTCACTTCTAAAGGGCTTACGTAGCCGTCAAATGAGACTTTTCCTGACGAAGGAAATGCCTCGGTGGGTCAGAGGCATTTCCTAGATGAGGTTATCGGCCGAGCACCGGCTTCCGGAGGAGACACCGAGGGCGGAAGGGAAGGCTGTGGGGGAGGGCTTCTACGGAGGGGTCGAGGGTGGGGAGGGGGTCTGCAGGTTGCTCCCCTGCCTGGACAGACAGACACCGCACAACGCAGTGCACAGGTGGACAGAGCGTCCTGCTGTGGGGAGGCCGCCCCTGCCCAGAGTGTCCCTCATGCCAGCTTTGTGGGACCCTTCCCGCTCCGCTGCTCTGGCTAAACAGAAAGAGAAACAGACTCGGGGCCCCCTGCCTCCCGGGAGTTCAAACAAGAGAGGGAGGGGCAGGAAGGAAGGTGGGACGAAGGGGAGGCCCCGCAGCACCGGCCCCCAAAGTGTGGGCCCAGGGCACACGCGTTTATTATCCTCTGCGCGCTTGAACATGAGACACAAGAATAAATTCGCACGAACAACCTGCCCTGGGTCGCGGCAAGTGCGCCCACAGTGCGTTCACCGCATGGGCTCGGCCGGGCCACGGAGCGGTACACACGGTTCAAGTCACTGGTTTCGGCTGAAAATTCCCGGCGTGGCTTTGGCGGCACGACTAGAGATGCAAACTCGTCTCCGGCTCAGAGACGAGGCCGATCCCGGAGAGATATCCAGGGCCCCGGGGCCACGGCTCCGTGGTCTGCCCCGAGCCCTGGGGAAGCGCCACGGCAGACGCTGCCGCCCAGCCTCCGCCCCGGCTCCTGGGCTCTGCCCGCTGAATGTAACAGATAATTTCGTACTTTAGACCCACCTCCGAGCTGATCTGATTCTCTCAGTACGACAAGAAAAAGGTGGCTGAATCCGCACCTGAGACCCACGTGAGCTGAGAGGCTGGGGGTCCTCTGCGCACAGGCTCAGAAGCACCTCGAAACCCTCCGCGGAATGTCCCGCACGGCGGGTGTGAGTCTGGGAGCGTTCTCACCCACAAAAGGGTACAGTTTAACGAAGTAGAAGAGCCGGACGCCCCGGCTTTTTTAAATCCCAGACACGTGGAGCATTTTAGCGTATTGTTAGCGTGGTTCGTCACAGTGTCCTGTGCTGCCGTATACGCAATGGAGGGCACCTCACTGCTGGGCTTCTGGGTTGTTCCCAATGTGCCGCTATCACCAGCGAGGTGAACAGCCAAGTAAGAGGCCTGGGCCGCCCTCCTGGTCACATCGAAGAAGGCCAACACTCGAGCCTCTGGACACGTCTCCAGACATGGCTGCGGCCCCTCGTCAACCGGGTCATGCGTGTGACCCGGCCTGAGAAGTGACATGCACCCACCCGGCCAAGACATCCCGCCAGAGACCTTGCTGAGGCCGTGTCTTCACAAATACTGATGCCACGTGCAAAACAGTCTGCTACGTATTAATAACAAACGCTGCTGACCAGCAGCAGTGACGCCTCTGAGAATCTCGAGTGCGCTCCACGTCCGACTGATTGCTTTTTTTAACATTTATTTTTGAGAGAGACAGCGTGAGCAGGGGAGGGGCAGAGAGAGAGGGAGACGCAGAATCCGAAGCAGCTCCAGGCTCCGAGCTGTCAGCACAGAGCCCGACGCGGGGCTCAAACCCACGAGCCATGAGATCATGACCTGAAGCGATTTCTTATATGTGTTTTACTAAAGACCACGTGCGCCCCCAGTCCCGGGCCTCAAGGCCTGGCCCCCAGCCCCACAGACAGCCTGCTCCTGCTGGGTCCAGCAGGTCCGCTGCGGCTCGACGGTCACCGTCCCTAGTGCCGCCCACTCCAGCACATGGCACTCACTGACCCCTGGGCCTGTGCACACTCGTCTGACATGAGACACAGTGACTTCACAGCGCAGGACACAGGTCTCGTGAACCCCGTGTGGGGCACCAGGGACAACACCCCGTGTGGCACCCAGTTGGCCAAGATGCTTTTAGCTTGAAGAGCCCGACCGTGTTCCTTCCCTGAAGACAACAGGGAGGCTCAGCTGCCTGGCCTGGCGCCAAGGGGACTCCGGGGGGAGGGGTCTGCGGCCGCGAAGGAGCCGCGCCCTGGGCTTGCATCCTGGGGCCGCTCCCACTCCGGGCGGCACACGACGCGCTTTTCCTGCGTTCCTGTGCAGCTGTCGGCTGGCAGCCTGGAGGCGGCAGCAATGCCAGCGGTGCGGCGGTTTGCAGGTTGAAGAGGGTGCCTGGCAGAGGTCCCAACCCCTCGGCACCGAGCTCTCCCCCAGAGCCCCGAGCCTGCGGCATGCCGGGCCATAGGCGACGCTGCCAGTTTCAGTGGGTCCTGGATGCTTGCAAGACAAAAAGACTTTACAATGCTCCTCCGTGGGCGGCTCAAGTCACTTAGGCGTCCGGCTCTGGATTTCGGCTCCGGTCATGACCTCAGGGTTTGTGGGTTTGAGCCCCACATTGGGGCTCTGTGCTGACAATGTGGATCCTGCTTGGGATTCTCTCTGCCTGTGTTCTCTCTCTCTGTCCCTCCCCCGCTCTCTCTCTCTCTCTTCTCTCTCTCAAGATAAACTTAAAAAAATGGTCGACGTTGTCTTGGGAGACAGAAATCCAAATCGCGTGCCCATTACGATCATTCCTACCACCCAGAAGAGGACAGTGAGCTGCTGTCCCAGGGACCCCCCCACCCCAGAGGGGCCCTGGGGCCCAGGTCAGTAACCTGGGGGCGGGGCCCTTCCGCCCCGAGCTCTGCCGCGTGCCAGGGGCCCAGCCAGCCCTGCCCTGTGTGACAGCACGAGGAAAGCGGTCACAGTGTCCCCGGGCCCCTTGTGCGCGTGGGCGAGGCCTCCTGTGGGGAGAGGAGGCCCTGCACTCCCGCTGTGAATCACCCAGTTCTCGGAGCGCCTGCGACTGCCGTTTCCCACGAGAAACGCCTTTCAACTGTCACCGAACCTCTGTGTTTCCTCCACGTAGGAAAAGCGTGAAGGATTCTTCTAAATGCTTGGTTCACGGCATCTCAACACCTGCAGGCTGCGATGGGGGCGCCAGCCACGTCCCAGCTGCGTCTGCCTGGCTGGGGCCAGACGGCTGGAGTGTCCCACGCCCCCGGGGAAGCCCTGGCCGCCGCGCTGCTGCCCGCCCGCTCCATGCCTCGCCGGAGCGCGGTCCAGGGTGGGCGGAGGCCAGGTCCCTACCACACGCAGGGCGTCGTCCACGGCCCCCTTCCCTTCAGCGCCCTTGCCCAGAACCCCCTCCCGCAGGCTGCCGGCCACTTCCCAGACGGCGCTGTGCTGCACAAAGCACCTCCACGGGTCACAGCACGCGCCAAGCCCCAACCAGGTGCAGGGGACACGCGGTGCCCTGACCGCCTCGCACTCGAAGCTGGACGGCCGCATGGGGCCCGTCGAGCCCAGGGCCCTGCCGCCAGGAGAAGCGTGCGGGCCGGCCGGCCGTCTGCACCCAGCTCCAAACCAAGGTGACCTCGATGACGCCGCGGCTCCTCCAGGCTCCGGGGCGCACAAGGTGGCTCCGGCCCTCAGCGCGGCCCCCGCGGCAGGCAGCGACCTCGGCCAGCGCCCCGGGAGCCCCACGGCCAATGGGGCCGCGGCAGAGCTCGGGCCAGACTCCGGACGGAAACCGCCTCAGCAGTGGCCGCTGGCGCCAGAGATGACACCGGGCGCCTGCCTCCCGAGGGGCGTGCACTCACCATTTTGCCAAAACAGGACGCAAGAATGCTGGCAAATGCCTTCAGCACCAGTTTGAGAAAAAACCCAAAACAAAACAGGGACTACTCAGAACAAGAGAGCGTGCGAGATGCCGCCACGGGAGGCCCAGCCGGGTGGGGGTGCCCGCTGGCTGAGGCACACACTGAATATGCAGATGAGACGACCCTCGGGTGGGCTGCGGCCGGGTTGGACTCAGTCGCCTGTGTCTTGGGTTCCGAGGAACCAAGTGGAGGGCAGAGCCAGGCTCTCACCGTGGCGGGGGGGGGGGTGGTGGCGAGAAGCGCACGTGGCCGCTGTGGACTCCGGGCAGGGGGCTGCGTGGGTCGTGGCTCCTTTGCACCTACAGCTTACAACTCGAAGCGTCGGGAGAATTACTTGTATAACCAAGAAACAACTAACTTGCGTTCCCACTTCCTCTTGCTCCTCGTGAGCTCGGCCAGTGCGCAGGCCACGTGTCCCCGAGAGTCAGGGGCCCCGGGACCCTCTTCCCTGGGACGGCCGGGTCCAGGGCGTCTGGAAGATAACCTTCCCCACAAGCCACCTGCCAGCCGGCTAACCTGGGCACGACCCGCGGGTGTGACCTCCTCACAGCCGAAGCCCAGATGGGAGGCAGTTTCTCTGCTTAAACGGTTTGGGTAAAATCCTTTCAATTTTGGGCTTTCCAGCCCTTAGAGCCCACAGGTACTTATCACTTAGAAGAAAGCTGTGACGGCTTTTATGAGCCCTATTTTCCTAAGGTAGCCGAAGCCTTAAACTCTGAACTTGGCAGGATTCAAGTCCGCCCAAAGGAAGGACAATCACAACTTAAGGAAAATGAGATTATCAAAGTTTTAACGCAACACATTTTCTCAGGGTCTCGGCCAAAGGCCTCGTCTCCACTCAGCTGTTTATTTTGGTTTTCCCTCTCATTTTAAAGAGGGTTATCAGCGCGGTTCTCAGGCCCTTGGCCGGGGCTTGGGGCGCGGAGGCCCCGGAGCAGGGGAGCGCCCAGGACCACACAGGAGTCCTGGCAGCGGCCTGCCCGCCTCCGCCCCAGCTCCGGGCTGAGAAGCTTCTTCCTGAACCCGAGAGGGCGGCCGAGTCCTGTCGGGAAGGGACAGCTGGGTCCACCCATGACAAACCCTGGCTGACCGTCCACCAGACATTCTAGGGCCAGGCGCCCTTTCCTGTGCGCTCCTCTCTGCAGGGCCTGCGGTCAGGGCCCGTCCACCTTCCCACAGGGTGCCCTTGGGGCGGGAGTGGGGGAGAGACCTCGCCCAGGACTTCACTCTCAGAGCCTTGGCGCGTCTTGGGCCCTCACTGCCGGGACGGCTGCCTCTGCCCCATCGCCAAGGGTGACACGGAGCAGGCCCTGGGACAGGGGCAAGCCGTAGGGAGGATGGTCATCTGGAAGACGCAGGAAAGGCACGGGGAGGCCGGGAGGCCATCCACCGCATGCTCCCGACGGAGCCGTCTGCTCCCACCCCTGCCCCTCCCTGTCCTGTGACCCCAGACCCCTGCAGGAGGGCTGTCCTCAGGGACACCACCTCCTCGGCCCTGACCCGCCCCATGCCCCGTGTGTGGGCTCAGCATCCCAGGGAGCTGTGTCCAGTCAGGAACTCCATTCACACTCAGCACAAACTGGGAACTTACAGAGTAAGAACAGCAAGGCTTCGAGGGCGGGTTTTCTAAACTGACAGTTCAGTAAATTCCCTGCGGAGTCTTTGCCTTTAGAGGTCTCACCTCCCCGGCTTTCTTCCAGCTCCTGGGGCACCCACGTCACCCGTGTTCTGCCCCCTACTAATAGACACGCCCCCACGGCCCCAGACCGAGTCCTGATCTGGCTGCCCCTCACTCAGACAAGCAGGATGGCCCAGAGCCCACGGCCCCCACGGGGACATGCCCACGCACATGCAGGCACCTCCGCCAGCCCTTTGCCCTCTGGGAAAGCGCAGACCCCTCCTCACAGCACAGACTGGCCCAGTAATGCCGGACGTCCCCTCCAGTCCCACCAGGCGGGGCCGCTCAGGGAGGCAGAAAGGAGAAGCCGCAGTCCAGAAATCCAGACTCAGACGGAAACAACTATGAGAGACCCACCGTCCACCTGGGAGAAGGGAGTTGTGTATTCACGCCTGCCCCTGTGCTCCCCCACTCGGGCACCCGGCTGGACCGTGTGCCCACGGACCCGCCTCTCCCGGTGGCACTCGGGCAGTGGAACACCACCAGCCCGCCCCCCATAGGGGGCTGACGCCTGCAGGCCAAGGCCTGCTTTTCAGTCATCGCGCAGATGAACTTGGAGAATACCAACATGCAGACACCAGCTGCCGCACGCTGCTTATAAAAACCGAGAAATTCGGAACGTGCATGAAAAAGGCTCTCCCACGGGGTGGCCTCTGCCAAGGAGTACGCGGGACAGACGCAGGACAGACATACAGCCTAGGTCGCCCGATCCATTCAGCTCCAACAGGGGACCCGTAGCCTGGACATTCATCAAATAGTGACCGCTCTTCCTCTAACGTGAGGTTAGAAACCCAGGGGTTCAGGACGCAACACTGCAGTCAGGGATGCGCCCAGTCTCAGCATTTCACCCCCAGGACGCTTTCCGGGGCCGAGCCTGTGCCCAGGCCACCGGGGCCCGTGCCACCAGATGCCACAGCCACATCACCATGGTCCTGGGCCCTGTCTGCAGGGCTCCCGGCACCTGTCCCCAGCTCGGCCGGAGCCGCCGGCCCCTTCTCTGCAATCACTCAGCTTGACATGAAGGCACGCACTGCACACGGCCTTGGCCTCTGGCCCGTGCACGCCCACACGCCCCTCCATGATGGGAACTGAGACCCCACCCTGCAGGTGAGGCCCCAGCTGGGGTGAGAGGCCAGCATGTGGGCCCCGATCCACACAGCCTCAGAGCAGGGAGCCTTCCAGTGAGCAGGACATGCCCGTCCAGAACCTTACGGGGACCTTGTGGCTTCTTATTCTTTTATTTTAAATTAGGAAATTTCCACATGCCTCGGTTTCCCCATCTGTAAAATGACACTTATCCACATACTCACTGCCTCCCACAGCAATGAGTTCTCTGGGCCCGGGTCCAGGCCCCTGGGGAGGGACACATGAGGCTTTCAGGCCACAGTGCTCGTCCCTGACAGCTCTGCAAGGCCCTGGGCTCCGGTGGAAGGGGGGCACCCGTCACTGTGCCCCCTCCAGATGGCCATAGTCACCTGTGGGGAGTGACACCAAAGAAACTGAGGCATTTCCACGTGGTTTGAGGACACTCTGGGCACAATCTCAGCAGTGTCGTCTGGTGTCTGGGATGAGTCATCACGTTCTGGCAACAGTCCACTTACCCCCTCAAGCGGCCTGTGCACCACAGAAAGGCCTGGACCGTCCACCCCAACAGGCCATCGAAACAACACGGTTGGAGTGACAAAGGTGCACGGCAGCCACCACACTAAACAGGGAGCACATGTGTAACTCCTGCCCCCGAGCCCCACGTGTGCGGCCCTGAGCCCCAAGTGTGCAGCACTGAGCCCTGCGTGTGAGGCTTCTGAGCCCCGCGTGTGCGGCTCTGAGCACCACGTGTGCAGCTTCTGAACCCTGCATGTGCGGCTCTGAGCTCCACGCTTGTGGGTGAACCCCATGTGTGGCTCTGAGCCCCGCGTGTGTGGCTCTCAGCTCCGTGTGTGTGGATGAACCCCATGTATGTGGCTCTGGGCCCTGCGTGTGCAGCTGTACGCCCTGCATGTGCGGCTGAACCCCGAGTATGCAGCTCTGAGCTGTGAAGGAGAAGCATTTATTTGCGGTAAGACTGGAACCTGCCCCCCCACTTGGGGCTGTCAGGGATTAGCACCCGCAGAGCCAAGCCTGGTGTGCAGGTGACTCGGGGTTCAGAGACGCCCTGGCCCCCCAAATCCTTGCAGTGCTGAGCCAAATGCAGCCTGACAAGCGGGGTTCACTGCATTCACTCTCCCAGGGCGACCTCGCCCCGGAAATGCGCCTGCCCCACAGCCCACGTGTAGGTGGCACACAGGGCACAGACCACCTGCGCTGATGCAAGATTTGATGCAAGTTACTTCTTTATTGAAAACTAACCCAATACTACGTGTCCCAGCTCACAGATGGTAGTTTAGAACTATCGATACACAAGCAAACATGACATGTAAATATGTTTTTGTTTAAGAACCCAAGAAACGAGGGAAGGCAAGTCCCAATGCTTTGCGTGAGGGTCTAGTCCTGAGTGTGGACGACCCCAGTCTCTGGGCAGGAGCTGGCCTGGCGGCAGTCCGTACAGGACACCACATGGGGATGACCCCTCTCCCACACCCTTTCCTCAGGGGACAACGTCTGAGCAGAAGTCATTCCGATTTGTCTGTGGTCGCTGACGCATGGTGTCACTGGATGCTTGCTCCCTGCAGCGCTCCCACGGTTTGGGAAATCTCCACACTGGGGACACGTGAAGGCCTCCGGGCAGGTGCGGTGCCTGGGCGCAGCCGGCCCTGCACACGGGGTGGACGTGAGCGGGACGAGACCCGGCACACGTCAGGCTTGACGCGGTAGCTCTTCCCGCACTCGGACCTATTCCATTAAAGGAGCCACGGGCCGGATCTCGGAGGTCTGACTTGAAGGGCCACGTCCTGCACACACACCCGGGACAAGCGTCCCCAGCCTCCCCGCCCGCCCCGCCCCCACTAACTACGCTCCAGACCGATGGGCAGGCTCGTCTTTCAAGCCAGGAGTCAGAACTCACCGCAAAGCACCTTCCAAGCGTCAGCCGGGAACTCTGTAAAACCAGAGCGAACCTGACGGGAGGCAAAGAGGTTTGGGTCTCCGCAGAGCGGTGCGTGCTCAGACTTCTCGCCCACGTACTTGTGCGGCAAGCAGACACGCGGCGTTCAGTGCTCCAGATGGGGACAGAGAGCGCCTGGGTCCCTCCCAGTAGGCACCGATTCACCCTGGAAGGGGCTGAGGCTCAGGCTATTTCTGGCCTCAGGGGGACCTGTGGGCTGGGTGTCCGCCGCCCCCACAAGCGAGCTCAGTGTCCCGCAGCAGGACAGGTTCTCGTCAGCTTCCAAACGTCCCGGTGCCCACCCCAGCCTCCACCACGTCTCCCGGGAGCAGCGGTCAGGGGTCACGGGTTGAGTTCGGGTCCTGCCCGCGGACGGCCGGGGCCCTGGACGGGCGTCCCCGACCCTGTCCTGCGGTCCTGCCAGCACGAAGGGGACCCTACAGAGAGACCCCACGTGGCCCCACGGCACCGCCCGTCAGACTCCCTCCTTTCTTAAAGCTCCATGTCAGGGAGCTCCCTCGGGGGACCTGCTCCTGGGCCAGAAGCCATGTGCCCGGCACGCCGGCCTGAGACCGCCTGAGCACGGACAGCACGGGGCCAGGGCTCCCGGGTGGAATGGGGGCAAGACCCCCCCAGGAACACCACAATGGACGCATGTGTTACCAGCCTACAGGTGAATCTTATTCTGAACGAGGACACACTCTGAGACACTCAGAAAACATAAAATCAGTCGGGGGTGACAGACTTCCGGAAGCCAGCACCTAACGCAAGGCACAAGGGCCACGGACACTACGAAAATCACCAATGTTGCAGCCAAAACCCTCAAAGAAATGATGTCTGAAGCACACTGCTCTGTACACAGACCTGCCTCGGGCCCCTGGACCCAGCTCAGCTCTGAGCAAGTTTAAGGCTCGTTGAGTTTGCCTGGCCCCCTAGAAAATCTCTGCAAGGGCTCAAGTCAAAAAAGCAGTTTCCTACATAGGAATTTAGTTCAACAAGTGGGAAGTTGATGTTACAAAAGAGTCACATTGGGGGCACTGGCTGGCTCAGCCCATAGAGCGCACAACTCTTGATCTCAGGGTTGTGGGTTCGAGCCCATGTTAGGTGTAGAGATTACTTAAAAACAAAATCTTTAAAACAAAGTCACATTAAAATGCTTCTGCTTCTCCAAAGCTGGCTTCCTGATCCGTCTACATTCCTCACGTAAGTATGTCTCTTTAAAGGCAAATTCAGAGATGATTCTGGGTGCAGACAGCCAAAGACACGAACACCCTGCAAGCCAAAACTTCCCACGAGCCCGTCCTAGAAGAAAAGGAGGCCGACCCCAGATACTGGTGATGTGCACTGACCGGACGGCACCTGCCAGGTCCCCGGAGTGACCTGAGGAGTCGAGCAGCACCCACCGAAAGTTGCGATCCTTCATGTTAACATGGGAGACTCCAGAAGCTGCCCTCTGAGGTCTGCCATCTAGAAATAGTCCACCTCAAGTTCACGTCTTGTAAGTCAGACCTTCAGATGTTCATCCCCTCTCTGCCTCTGCACGCACCCCAGCCTCCCTGCCTCTGCACACCTGACCCACAGCCTCCCTGCCTCTCCGCACACACCAGCTGCCTCAGCAATGGACTCAAGGCTGACCTGGGAAGCTGACTGTTACCACCGGCATCATCACTGTGAATACCCTCTCCTTTCTGAAGAAGCTCACGGCCTGACTCTCAGACCCAAGCTCTGAGGACAGAAGTGTCATTCAGTTAAACTCTAAAACACGTCCAAACAATAAAACTATGAAGTTCTATGGAACATTATGGTTAGTTTCACAAACATAATTTCTTCAAGTGCAGCAAGAACCCTGGGAAACAAATGTCTCCATCCTTTCCGGCTGCTGTGGGCCTATCAGGACGCTCAGCACAGAGGGGTCGCCAGAAATGCTGTCCAGACAAAGAAGATCCCAAACGGGAGAAAACCCCACAGCATCCAGCGTCCTCAGGAAAGGCTAGCGTTGCTCACTTTTCATTCAAAAGCTCCTTATACGGGCAGGATGGAATGAAAAACGTGATCGGTTCTCCATCCCAGACTTCAGAGACTGTTACAAACTCGGCCCTGGGGCGGCAAGGCCGAGACCCCGCTGATGTCCTAGACGCTGGCCGGACAGGGACAGGAAGTCTGGAGGGACCACCGTCCCGCGGGTACCACGGCCAGTCCCCGGGACCCGGCTGCCCTGGGCCGACGGCACGGGAACAGGACAAGGGACCAGAAAACATATTTCGATGTGAAACCAAAACGGGGACAGGTTAGCTTCCAACCCCCCACCACGTGCCGCATTTGCTCACCAAGCTCAAGGGAATGCCAGGCGCCCTCCCCTGCTCCCAACCGGGGGCCCTGTGATGGGGAACATTGCATGCGCACAGGCAAAGACAGACAGACTCCTTTGGCCTGCACCAACGGCGACCTACCAGGGACATCCGAGTCCCTGTGGACGCCCCGTGGCTGAGCGAGCCTCCGAGGGGGAGCGATTGTCAAAGGCATCCTGCCATCCTTACCTGGAGGCCAAGCTGGGTGTTCTGGGCCAAGCTGTGCCCCCACCCCCCGCCCCCGGCAAATTCCTGGGCTGGAGTCTTAACCCCAGGACCTCAGAATGTGACTGTGTTTGGACACGGGGTCACATTACAGTGAGGTCCCGGGTGGGCCCTGGTCCAGTGGCTGGTGTCCTTGGAAATAGGGGACATCTAGACAAACACAAGCCAAAAAGACGGGCCTCCGAAGGAGCCAACCAGCTGGTGCCCTGACCTCTAACCCTGGGAGACAAATGTCTGTTGCCTACGCTGCCAGAGCACAGAGCAGCCCATGGGGCCACCGACATGGTCACACTTCACCCTGAGCCACAGTTTCCTTCCTGGTTGTGGCCTTGGCCTAGAGAGTCCAGTGAGGCCCCGTTGTGAGGACCACGGCCTTCCGGGTCCATGGAAACTATAACGTGTGAGCCTGTGTTCTTATGGCTGCCGGCTTTGAAATATTCTTATTTTCACTTGAAAATTATAGAGAGGGGACAGCAGGCACAAACGGTTCTTAAAATTTTTTAAAACGCCTCCAAATAGATTTTTTATATTTACAAATTAATCTAGGTGCTGAAATGCATCTGTTTTGACGATGACTTTGATTATATCCGCTCGTTAAGCCTTGTGGTGTGGGGGGCAGAAGTCGGGATGGAAACACGGACACACCCTGACACACTGGGGAGAAGCCCACGGTGCGTCTCGCTTCCTCGACTCCGGGTGTGAACACCCTGCCGGCGGGACTGCATCTCACGACCTTAGAAGCCGTCGATCAACAAGACGGGGGGCTCAGTCGGTAAAGCATCTGACTCCGGCTCAGGCCATGATCTCGCCGTTCGTGAACTCGAGCCCCGTGTCAGGCTGTCAGTGCGGAGCCTGCTTGGGGCTCCCTCTCTCCCTCTCTCTGCCCCTCCCCCACTCTCTCTCTCTCTCTTTCTCTCAAAATAAATAAATAAACATTTAAAAAAACAAGGCAGTCGATGTCACATTGGCTTCCCACCACAGCTTCCGCAGGCTCGGCCAGGTTCGCCCGGCGCCCACAGGCCCGTGGCCCCCACGCAGCTGCGCCCACGCCATGCGCTCTCGCTGCGGACACAGGCTCTGAGCAGAGCAGATTCTGAATCGAACGACGCTGCCAACTCGCTTTCCTTCTGCTGCAGACACAACCGCCGGAACCTGTAGGTGCCGCCCTGCAGAGTCCCTTCCAGAACACCCTCCCCGAGAACAGGGATGGGAGAAACAGGACGTCCAGCCCAGGACACCGGACACACAGGAGCATCCAGGGAGGCGCCGCGGCCCCGCGTCCCAGGCGCCCGCACTGCAAGGGAAGCCCGTCTCCGTGCCTGGTAAAAATCCCGAGCAGAATGCACGCTGCCAGGCAGCATTAGTGGCCCACCTGTTGGGAAGGCTATTTAGTTAAAAATAAAAACACTGGGCTGAATAAGTGGACCCCACGGAGCGGCGGCAGCCCGCACGCCCGCTGAAGAGTAAAATCAACAACCCAGGACGCTCGCCTGCGCTCTCGTCGCCAGACTGCGGGGAGCGGGCGCTGCTCTCCTGGGACGGGAGGCCAAGCTGCTCTCCGAGGACCGCGGGAGCCGCCCTGGGGAATCGCCGAGCCGGGGCCCCATCTGCACCTACGCCGCGGCGGCAATTAGGGGGAGAAAGGGAGCGGGTGAGCATTGGAGAGAGACACACAAACAGGGATCGTTTGGTTTTATTGAAACACAGCTGAGTGCACGTTTGTGCGGCCTCCTTACGGCTGGTGCGTCCCCACCAGAATGCACGTGTGGGAGCCCCCCCGCCCCAGCCCAGAACACGGCCTTGTTAGGACACGGGTCCCACCCCCCAGCCCAGAACACGGCCTTGTTAGGACCTGGAGCCTTTAAGGAGACAATCATGTGAAGATGAGGTCTTGAGGGGGTCCTTAGGAGAAGCGGATTTGAACACAGACATACGGGGAGACCGGCGCATGGCGCTGAGGCACAGGGAACCGATGATCCTTCTAAAGGCAAACCCTGAGGCTGCCGAGAGCCACATGAACATCCCGGAAAGTTCCAGAAGGAAGCAGACCTGCGGGCACCCGTATCCTGACTGGCAGCCACCAGAGAAGCCACCTGTGCTGCCCGAGGATGCTGCCCACCCCTTCCCTGCTCACCTGGTGTAGGACGTCGGGGACCGGGGCCTGGCCCACTGATACGGGTGCTGTGGCACCGACAGGTACTGGTCGCAGAAGCCGCCTTTCCGGATGTGCTGGAACGGGGGGAACTCCTCCGGCAGGAAGTCAGACGTGGGCGGCGTGGTCCCCAGGTCCTCGCCGGCCGGCTCCACCTTGAGCGCCACCGAGGGACAGTGGTCCAGGGTGGTCTTGCGCGCCTTCATGGGGACGCCGTCGCCCAGCTCCAGGGTGCTGTCGGTGCTCAGGGCGTTGATGGCCGCCACGATGGCAGAGCTGGTGTACTGCGTGGTGTCACCCAGCCAGGTGTCGTCGGTGACGCTGACCCGCGGTGAGCTGCGCGGGGACGGCGTGGGCGAGTGGTGCGGGGAGCAGGAGAGCTGCCGGCCGTTGAGGCCGTGCTTCCTCTTGTTGCCAGGGGACGAGGGCCGGGACGTGCGGGCCCCCAGCCAGCTCTCTTCCGTGATGCTCGTGCGGGGCGACGTGGAGGGCGAGTGTCTGGGGGAGCCCAGCAGGCCGCAGGCCCCCAGGCCGCGGGGGAAGCCCTCCTCGGGGTCCGTGGTCTTGGGGGACACGCAGGGAGACTGCCACGGGGACGTCTGTGGGGACGCGTAGGGATACGAAAAGTTGGACTCGTAGGACGAGGCCTCAGAGTTGCAGCTGCGGGAAGACAGGCTGCTGGCCGGGCTCAGGCACGAGGGGTCCCGGTAGGCTTCCAAGTTGGGCAGATTCAGGGTGGCCGTGGAGGGGGGCCGCTTGGAGCTGGGAATGACGTCTTCCACCTCCACGTCATGGAAGAACTGGTTGTTGCCATGGTGCAGTCCCATGTACGAGGTGATCTCAATGCGAGGGCTCTCCAGGGCCGGGGCTCCGTTGGGCCGGACGTGGCTGGAGGACAGGAAGTAGCTGGAGGGCCCACTGTCCACAGCGCCCCCGTAGCCGGGGGGCTGACCCGCCGCGGCGCCCGGCAAGCCCGGTGCCGCGCTCTGCAGATCGTGGCACGGAGCTGGCAGCGCGGGGTGAGCTGAGCCGGGAGGCAGAGCAGAGCTGATGCTGGGTGGTGCGTAACTATAGTGCTCTAGAAGCAGGACAGAAAAGAAGATGGCGTGAGGGCCAGTCGTCAGAACGTACACACACAGCTTAGCGCGCCCGTCAGCGCTGACAGCGCTGACAGCCCCACACCCATGTCATCCTCCCCAGTTTATCTCTTTTCCTGAACACTTAACATCATCTCATCCACCATCTCTTTGATCAGAAGAAACTAAGTTCCATGAACCCTTGCCTGCTTTAGTCTAGCTTACTTCCTGGCTCTCTTCAGAGCCTATGACTGTACCTGGCACATAAAAGGTCCTCAGTTTGTTAAACAGATGGATGGGTAGGCGGACGGGTGGATGGGCAGGTGGGTTGGTGAATGGATGTGTGGGTGGATGGGTGGATGGGTGGAGAGCTGAGTAGGCAGATGGATAGATGGATGGAGGGATGGATAGATGGATGGATAGTTGGGTGGATGGACAGGTGGGTGGGTGGCGGATAGGTAAGTAGGTGAGTGGATGGGTGGAAGCGTGATGGATGGGCAGGTGGGTGGGTGGAGGGATGGATAAATGGAATGGATGGGTGAATGGGTGGCTGGATGGCTGGACATAAGGACGGATGGATAGATGCAAGGATGAGTGAGTGGACGGGTGGATGGGTGGGTTTTAGCTACAGAAACCTGGAGATTTAAAGAGATATGATAAAGCTAATCGATATCAAGGTGTCCTAACTACTGGCTACAGAGATAACACCTCAAGGATCAGACAGAAACATTTTCTGCGTTTCTCTCGTGTAAACTCTGACGGTAGCTCACTGCCTAGGAAGCAGACGACATTGACGCACAACTATGTTTAAGAATCATTATATGTTAATTATAACCTCAATAAAATATGTTCTAAAAATCATTACCAGTGTAATTAGTAATTTTTAACAGGAAAGTCACATTTCTGGATTTCCTATTCGAAAAGACATTTTATAACATCGCGGTACCTCATTATTGTCGGCCCGGAGAGGATATCGCACGGTCTCTAAATAATGGAAAGGCGCACGTGGAAACCCTACACCGTCCCCGGGTTTCTGTGCTGCTGCCCTGAAGGCGCTCTGCTCAGCGGAGCTGCCCTTCCACTGGGCGGGGCTTCACAAACCCATGCGCACAGACCTGGGGAAACCCAGGGTCTTGAAGCACGGGTTCGAACCCCACCGTATTCACTCACAGAAATGGGTCTAACGCCCCAAACAGAAGAGTCTACATCTGTTCTTATTTTTTTCCAGAAGGAGCCATTCAACCACCCCCTCTGGTGGGTGATCCAGGCTCTTGAGGTCCTAGCTTATCCAGGAAGTTCTTTCTTGCTTTTGTGCTCTGAACTGCCCCCCACCCCCCGCCGTGAAAACCTGCTTGCTGTTCCCCAAATGGCCTCTCTTCCTCCAGGCCCCTAACAGCTGGCCCGGGAGAGCGCAAGGCCTGCCCACTTTCCAAGAGAGCCACCCAGGGTCGCCTCGGGGTGCCAGACGCCTGGGGGAGGCAGAGCTCTGCCAGGCAAGAGAGCACAGCACTGCACCCGGGGCCCAGAAGCTGTGGGGAGCGGGGCCCACAGGGGCCACCGCCCTGGGACCCCATCCCCTGCTCCCCACATGCTCCCCTGAACACACAAGCTTCACTCAAAAGTTAAAGATACGATTACGGTTCTCATAAGAAAATCAAACAAGAAGTTACAACCCTGGAGAGGAACTTCCAGAGGAGAGGGTCAGGTTCCCGAGGAAGAGGTGGCATGGCGGCCGTGTGCCCCAGGGCACGTGCGCTCACCCCACCCCCCTAAACCTGGCGGCCGGGTGCCCCAGGGCACGTGCGCTCACCCCACCCCCCTAAACCTGGCGGCCGTGTGCCCCAGGGCACGTGCGCTCACCCCACCCCCCTAAACCTGGCAGCCGGGTGCCCCAGGGCACGTGCGCTCACCCCACCCCCCTAAACCTGGCGGCCGGGTGCCCCAGGGCACGTGCGCTCACCCCACACCCGGACCTGGCAAACTGCGGCACAGGTGCCTGAGCGGGACGTCACCGGGCGTGGGGGGGAGGGGGAACCGGTGGGGCGAGGGGACAAGCCCCCCGACCCAGACTCGGGATCCTCAGCAGACAGAACACTGCAGGAGCGGCAGGGGCGCCCACCCCCGGACCACTCCCGCGTGGAACCGTGTCTGCAAGACCCACCTGAGCAGAAAAGTGTTTTTCCAGCCACGCGCCTGCTCGTGTACTAAACACATTTCCGCACATACTTCACTCTCATCTCCGCACATCCCCATACGCGTTACATATGTGTGCAAGCACACACGTATACGTGCGCACACCACACTCACGCACCTGCAGATGTCGGCCAGCGTGACCAGAGCGGGTCCAAGGGCTGAGAGTGCACAGCGTCAGCCTATCACTGCGTGGAATTCGTAATTAGTATCCGGTGATCAGTAAGCAGAGCATCAGTAAGGAGGGTGTGAGTCCGTTTCACACGCTCAGAAGGCAGGAGTTTCAGCGATCAGACGTCAAGAAACAACGTGCGTATGTTTGACATGTTCCAAGATTAAGCAGGAGTTAGAGACGCTGGCCTGCCCTGGTGCCCAGCCCCTGGCTCACTACCGGCCACGGAGCCCCTGCCCCGGGGGCTGCCACGGGTGCTGAGGCGTCGGGAACTCGAGTCTGGCCCACAACCACCGGCACGGGCCGCATGCCCCCCGGGCGCGTCCCGCCCCGCCACAGGGCAGTGAGCGCGGGTCTGCAGCCACCCCACCCCAGCCCGTGCCTGCGCCCAGCGCGTCTGGGCACCCCCCACCGCGCTGCCGCCACACCTGTCCAGACACGCACTTTCCCGGGCCACCAAGAAAGCCACGGAGCCACTCTCCTGTGGTCTCAGCCCCTCCAGCTTTCAGGGGGGACAAAACACCCCTGGGGGCCCCCAGAGAGCCCTGAGCCACAGGCATGAGGGGCCTGCCTTCTCTGGCAAGTGTCTCCAGGCAGTAGCTCAGAGACTGCGGCTCACCTGCGGGCTCAGGTCCAAGTGCTCCCAGGACCAGCACTGTCTTGACATTCTGTCCTCCAGGTGGCAATGTCCTAACGCCACGGACACCTCGCCAGACCCTCCCAATGGACGAGGCCCCCCAGGCCCTGGCCCACCCGTGGCTGGGATGTTCACACCCACACGGCCCGTGGGCCCTGCCATAGAGTCCTCAGATCCGTGGAGCACATGACGACCTAGCGTTCGATGACACCGTGTTTTCATTTTAAAGAGAATCAACTCCAGCAGACAGAGGACTGGGTGAGAAGCTGAGGGGGAAGGTCAAATGTCGTGAATACAAACTCGTGTCACAAGGCCACGCACCGGGTCACTGCCGAGGGAAGTGGTGTCCCAGTGATGGGCCCCTCACCAGCTCCCAGCTTGTCTGGACCTCGAAGGACGCTTAATGGACCAGTGCCTGTGTTTCCCGCCCCAGTTAAAACAGTGTTATGTGTGGGGCGGCCGGGTGTCCCAGTCAGGTGAGGGTCCGACTCTTGATTTCGGCTCAGGTCAGGATCCCAGGGTCGTGAGATAGAGCCCTGCATCGGGCTCTGCACTGAGCGTGGAGCCTGCTTGGGGTTCTTTCTCCTCTGTCTCTGTCCTCTTCTCGTTCTCATTCTCTCTCAAAATAAAATATTAAAAATTTTTTAAAAAAGTAAAATAGTATTATGTGTATCTATGATTGACTTTAAGAGTTGGGGCGCCTGTTGGCCCAGCGAGTGGAGTGTCACCTTTCATCTCTGGGTCGTGAGCTTGAGCTTCTTGTTGGGGGTACAGACTACTTAAAAAAATTGAAAATAAACATAAAAAAGGGAGAAAGTGAGTCCACAGCTGAACTAACATTTGCTGACAAGAGGGTGACCCGAAGAATTAAAAACCAAATCCCAGCCATCAGTGGAGCGGGTCTGCTCCAGGTGCCTGGGGCCCGAGGCTCCAACCGCACAGGGCAGGGGAGGCGCGCGGGGGGCACTGGCGAGTTCTGGGTGAAACGGCAGGTGGAGGCGGCCAGGTCTGACCCGTGTATGCGGGAGCGCGATCTTCTGGAAGGGTCTGGAAGAGACCAGGTGGAGCAGAGAATGGCCTGGGCTGAGGGGCTCCCAGAACCCTAGGAGGGGCCTTCGTGGAAACCAAACTCTGTCAATGAACTTGATTCAGTGAGAAAAGAAAAAACATAAAGTCTCATTTAATCTCACCTAAAGCACGACTTCCCTTAATTAAACAAATTACAGACGGAAAGCCGAGTGCCTGACCTTCGTGATGGACCCACGACCGAGGAGCCAGCGGCTGGATAGTAAAGGTCTCGCCGCTGGAGCAAAAACACCCCCTGGGGCGCAGTGGCCACCTGCCCCGCACGCGCCTGGGGGCCTCGCTCCGCCTCCTCAACACGCCCAGGACCCTCCCACCCCATGTTCAAATCTGCTACTTAGCTCCTCAATGAAAATCTTTCCAGGAACTTTCTTAACAATCCCGAGATGTTCAGGCTGATTTGTGTCACATCAGGAGCCGTGTACTCAGCACCCATCAGGGTCACCTTCTGCCGCTGCGCCTAGAACGCCAGGGGCGTCCAGCAAACAGCAGAGCAGGTGAGCGTGGAAGAGAGCACCGAGCATCCTGGGGACGCTCTACAGAGTGACAGGAGTGTGGCCCTGCCCCTGCCCAGTCCCTCCCCTACCCCGGTCCTGCCCTGCTCCTGCCACCCGTCCACGCTGCAGGCTCAGCCCCAGGCAGGTGTGTGTCCCCAAGGAGGGACGTCTGGGTGGGACAGGGTCACTCCCAGGTTTCTCCAGTACTTGGACTTGTCACAACGATTTCCTCCCGTTCCGAGAAAGAATTTATTTCAGAATCAGACAATTTTGTCACTTCTGAACCAGCACCAAAAAAGTATATCCATGTCCTTTCTATTGAAGCCAACAGCCTCCAGGCATGGTCCCCGCTTGTCCCCTGCCGGCCCGTCCCCTGCGGGCGGCGACGGACGGGACGCAGACGGGCGGGCTCCTCCCCCACCCCCCCCCATCGCTCGGAGACTGATGCTCTTCATTTTAAGGAGCACCCCCTCTGGCGTCTGCCGGGGTTGAACCCCAGGACACGGAGCTGGACAGAGAGTGAGTGCCCGTGACGCCCGGGCCTGTCCTCCAAGACGCCTGGCCAGACCTCCTTGCCAGGGACCCCAGGGCCACCAGGCAGCAAGACGATAATTTCCCAGGTAGTGGAAACAAAACAAAACAAAACCGAAACCTGTTCCATGTGAAGAGGCTGCTGCTGGGCGCGGTTTCCTGAGCACAGGGAGGCAGCATGACAGCGGCCGCAGGGGACGAGCAGAACCGCGAGGGAGCCCCGGGCCCGACAACCTGCTGGGGAAGGTCTCCACAGACCCCCACGCCGGCCCCAGAGGCGGGACGCCAGCCTCTCGCAGGCTCCCCACGGTGGCCGGGCCCCTTCCCCAGGCCACAGGGGCGCCCGCACACCTCTCAGCCCGCCCCTTCTGGGTCCCTGGGTCTGAGGAATTGTCATTATTGGCTGCAGTCTTCCTCGGACAAAGACACGGGATGGAAACGTCCTTGTGCAAGTAACCATCCTCCATGGGACATCCTGGAACTTCGGGACAAAGTGCGGACAGTCGGCCGCCCACACTGAATGTGGGGGCTCCTGTCCCAAAGCCGAGGGACCCCTGAGGCCCCGAGGGTGCAGGACCCACACTCGTGAGCCCCTGGGTCTCTCCCTGTCACCACCACCTTGCTGAGAATAGACTTAGGAATAAAGGTTCTTCCAGAGACGTCCCCTTTTGGTGTGCAGTGACAGGCCACCCGCAGTGCCAGGCACCAGAGCCGCCGGCCTCGAGGCCCCGACGCGGCCCGTCTGCCGGGAAGACGCCAGCTCCAGCCACAGTCCTGGCCAACTTCCTCCCAAGATGCCACAGTCACAGCACCGCAGCTTGGGCCAAAATCACTCAGAAGCCGGCTCGGGCCACGCCCGCCTCCGGCCCGATGGGGCGGCTCTTTCCTGAGACTGAGGAAGGGGCCTCCTTCCCCTCCTCCTCCCCCTCCTCCATCCCACCAGCCCTCTCAAGGGCTCTGGGGCCGCCGGGGACAGGAGGGGGGAGCTTGCGAGCGCAAACACCACTCCTGTCCAGCCCGGGGACAAATCGTTCCAAACATTCTCTTTCCTTTCCCTCAACACACGGTCACTATCTGCGCCGGCCGAGCACTCCGTGCGCCCCAGCCCTTCGAGCGCCAGGCGCGGTGGGACCCCCGTGCGTGCCCCCCACCCAGCGGGAGCACAAGGGGACGTGGTGACGGCTGCGGAGGCCCATCACCCACAGACTCCTTGAGGTGGACGATGGCGGGACAGCTCAGATAGACGTGTGACAAGACCTGGTGGGGCTCCCGTGTCCCCGCGGCAGAGCGCCCGTCTCCGAGTGCCCGGCCAGCCACCGGCCTCACAGCCACCTCAGGGCACCCACCCATTCGATGCGTTACATCCAGCCTCGTTCCAGAAATACGCGAGGCCATTTCTATCACCCAGTGAGGGCTGGAGAGTGTAGTGTAACAATTTAATATAGCAACGCGTTATTTTAATATTTAATAATTATGATACGTTAATTATTCAGAACGGTAAGAAGGGACTTTATTAAATAATTGCCCAAACCAGGAGGCAACCACAGATATCCTTCGGTGGGTGAGGGATGAACGCACCCAGACAAGGGGGATCACCCAGCACCAGAGGGGGAGGGGCACTGGCCGTGAAGAGACACGGAGGAAACAAGCACGTCACCGAGCGGAATACGCTCGTCTGGAAAGGCTCCGACTGGAGGACGTTCTGGAAAACGCAGAACTACGGAGACGGTACACACCAGTGGTCACCAGGACCTGGGGGAGAAGGAGCACACAGGTGTCTAGGGCAGTGCCAGCACCCTGTGAGGCACAGTGACGGTGCACGCCCGTCACGTGCACCAGCGCTCCGCCCTCGTGTGCCAGCACTCTGTCCCCCTGTGCAAGTACTCTGCCCTCGTGTGCAAGCACTCTGTCCCCCTGTGCAAGTACTCTGCCCTCGTGTGCAAGTACTCTGTCCCCCTGTGCAAGTACTCCGTCCCCCTGTGCAAGTACTCTGCCCTCGTGTGCAAGCACTCTGTCCCCCTGTGCAAGTACTCCGTCCCCCTGTGCAAGTACTCTGCCCTCGTGTGCAAGCACTCTGTCCCCCTATGCAAGTACTCCGTCCCCCTGTGCAAGTACTCTGCCCTCGTGTGCAAGCACTCTGTCCC
>CM053566.1:87341544-87379056 GCA_028646485.1 Cryptoprocta ferox
CCTGCGCAAGTACTCTGCCCTCGTGTGCAAGCACTCTGTCCCCCTGTGCAAGTACTCTGTCTCCCTGTGCAAGTACTCTGTCCCCCTGTGCAAGTACTCTGCCCTCGTGTGCAAGCACTCTGTCCCCCTGTGCAAGTACTCTGGCCCCGTGTGCAAGCACTCTGTCCCCCTGTGCAAGTACTCTGGCCTCGGGTGCAAGTACTCTGGCCTCGTGTGCAAGGACCCCGTGAAGCACAGTAACGGTGCACGCCCGGCCTCGTACGTGTGTCTGGGCCCACAACAGAGCGGCGCCCGCCACCCACTGTGGCCACGACAGGCCCAGCACAGTAACACGCCCTGGCTCTGGGCCGCTGAGGCGTGGGAGGCGCGTCTAGGGGAAATCTCTCTACCTTCCTCTCCGTTCTGCCCTGAAGCTAAAACTGCTCTTAACAAACAGTCCTGATAAAATGGGAGAAAAGGACACGAGTATCTCTCGCAAAAATAGGTTAAAAGGGGAATGTTTTTGAAACTTCTAACACACGATGGCGAGAAGGAGGCCATCTCTACCCCCCACCCCCTCCGCCTCCGGAGCCTGGTGAATGCTGCGCCCCAGGTGCCAGCACCCCGGAGGCCTTCCCGCCGGAGGCTTTCACTGGACTGCGCTCTCCTGGGAGCCTGGGGGCTGGGCACCTGCTCAGCGGAGAGGATTGAGAGCAGACTTACTAGGGTTACCGGCTCAGGAGCAGACATTCTGGGAGACGCGGGGGGCGGCGAGGCCCTCCCCAGCCGGAGCCCCCAACCACAGAGGGCCCGCGCACACCAGCCTTCCGGCTCGGCAGCACCCCCAGGGCCCAGGAGGACCCAGGACAGGCTGGGAGGCCCTGCCCAGGACGGGCCTGGGGGGGGGGGGCAGGGAGGTCGCAGGCACGGCCCCCACTTTCACTTGCTGAGTGCCTGAAACTCGGGGCTGAAAATCTTCTGATGGAACCCCCCCCCCCGGGGGGCCCCCCACCGCGGCGGCCAGACCCACGGAAGAAGGTGAAGACGGCCCCGGGGACCACCTCCAGGCCCAGCCTGTCCCAAACAACTGCCTTGGCTCCCGCTGACCCCAGAGGCCTGGAGACCCACAGCCGTGGAAGAAGAAAACGGGGTGCGGATAACAAAGTTCAGGCCGCCTCTGCCTGGTTGCAACGCTTATTCCTTAAACACGAACAGGACGTGTGGCGAGCGACACGGAAAATATTATACACTCGGCGCAGAAACGCTGCGTTCGGCCTCCGCGCTCCAGCGCCACGTGGGCAGGCGGCAAGGGAGGCTAGGGCCGCTCCGGGGGTCCCGCCCCGCCCCGCACACCGCGCCTGCGCCGGCCGCTCGGCCCGCGGCGGCTCCGACTCCGCAGCATCCACTCCCGGACGCCGCAGGGTTTGTTTGTTTAACTGAGACCTTTCTTTCTGCCCCGAGGAGAAAATGAAAGAGACCCAGGCTCCGGGGAGGCTCCCCTCGCGCTTCCTCCGGGAGGGGCCCGGGCGCCCAGGGTGCTCAGGGACCGGTCTGGAGGGGCTCCATGGCCCCCTGCCCTCTGGCAATGGCCGCTCACCACCTGTCCCTCGACCGTGTCCAAGTGCAGGGCCTCGGACACTCGTGTCCCCTGGCAGAACCGGCACAGCCCCACCCTGGAGGACACACCTCTCCAGCACGAGTGCCCAAAAGACCCCACAGAGTGTGACCCCCGGGCAGGAGGCCGGCGCTCTCTCCGTGGCCACAGGGCAGCACCTCTGAGCGCTAGCCTTTCCCACCCACGCACAGCTCCCCACCAAACTGGGTCTGGTGCCAGGATGGGGGCCCCAGGCACACCCCCCAGGCCAGCCCTCCTGACTTCAATCTGGTTCCTGCGCTCCCACCCCAGCCCTGCACCCCCGAACCACAGCACGGAGGCCCCCCTGCACCTCCAAGCCCCTGCGCCCCTCGCTCGCGCCCGCTCCTCCTCCGCAGGCCCCGCGGGGACCCACCTGGGGCAGCGCCAGTGCCTTCGTCGCTCTGGTTAAACTCGAAAAGGAAATCGAAGTCGAACTCCTGGTCCTCCCCCAGCCCCGTCATGTTGGGACGGGCCAGGTCGGGGCTGGGTCCGTATCTGGGCTCGGTGCCCAGGGTCTGGGGTCAAGGTGCGGGCCGATCAGGTCGGGGTCTGGGGTCGGGGGTCAAGGTCCCGGTCAGGGTCGGGGAGGTGGGGGGGGCGGTGGCGGCCAAGGTCTGGGATCAGAGGGCGGAGGGGCGGGGTCCTGGCGCCGATCAGGGACCCGGGCCGGGGCCGGGGCCGGTCGGGGTCGGGGTGGGGGTCGCGGCCTGGCTCGGGGCCGCGGCCGCGGGCACCTGTGGTCGCGCCGCCCGGGGCTCGGCTGCGCCCGGCGCTGGGCCGCGCGTCCTCGGGTAACGTGACTCCCGCCCGCGCCCCTCCCCCGCGCCCGCCCCCGCGCCCCTCCCCCGCCCCCCCGCCGTTTCCGGGTTGACATAAACAAGCCGCTCGCCGGCCGCCGGCTTCCGAGTTTTAAATAAACTCCCGGGGCAGCCGGGGCGCACGCGGCTCCCTCGTGTCCCCCGCCCCCCGCCCGCGCCCGGGGGTCCACGTGCGCCCCGGCCCGACCCCCCGCGGCCCGCGCCCGACGCGCTGGGGGCAGGGGGCGCGGGGCGCGGGCCGAGAGCGGGCGTCCGGGACCGCTGCCCCCGCCCCGCAGACCCGCCGGGCCCCAGGGGGTGAGCGCGCGCAGCTCCCGTGCACCAAGTGGCGCAAAGATGGAGAACGAGTGACAAAGAGATGGGTGACAGCACCCCAGCCTAGTGAATTCGTGTAAAAGTTAAAAAAAAAAAAAATCTCTCAAACTGCCGGGCCTATTCCGGAGCGAGGATTTAGCGCGTCTCGGTTGCTGCCTGAGTCTACAACACGCACGTCCTGCCGGAGGCCGGCGCCCCTGAGCGCTGAGACGCTGTCTGCTGGGTAGCAGCGCCCGCCTTCTACCCTGCCCTGCCCCTGGGGCAAGCGGCGCCGGGAACACCATCTCTCAGCCCCCAAGGCTGAGGACATCACCCGCAAGTGCCAAGGAAATAGGCGGGTTGCCGTAGGGGTCGGAAATGCTCTCCTGTACGTTGTGAAGCATCACCTTTGCTCACAGGCTGCCACATCTCCGCGCCGCTGGCTGGCGGGCAGCAGCTCTTTTGTGCTGTGGCGTCCTCCTCGGAGGCCAGTGCCCCGCTGCTACCTAGCTTCGTTGCAACACCATTTGCTGTAGCCCTGCAACTTCTTAAAACACACGTACACACTCCTACGAGTCCACAAGTAACTGCAAAGCTCTCAGAGGTTGTGTGTGCGCGGACTGAAACCCAGGGCTAGGACGCCCGCACAGCAAGGTGAAGCTACAAGGCTCGGCCGGCACCGCTCTCGCCCGCGTCCCCGCTCCGGCTGTGCAGGCCGTCCCCAGTGTCTCGGCGCCACAGACAGCCGACATCTGGGAGAGCACTCGAACTTTACAGGAGAGTAGGCGCCACCGCGGAGGACAGTCCCCAAGAGGGAGGGTGGGATGCTCTGCCCAGGCTGCAAGTCTGCTGCTAAGGAGCCTGCGCCCTCCTTTCTGCCCTGCAGGCCCTTTGGCCCTGAGGGTATTGCTTTTTCCGGAAGCAAATAACCTGTAAATCACGTGACACCCCCCCCATGCTTCTCTCCCCTGACCCTTTTCAAATGCCTGGTTTTCTCCAGTGATAAACTATAGTTCACTTTGGCCTGATTTGGTTTCTAATAATAGTGCTCAGTTTGAGATGTATGTTGGAGGGTTGTTTTGGTTTAGTTCGCTTTTTTTGCTGACCTTCGGGCAAATGGAAGTCTGTTTCTGTTGAGAAGCTGCAACATTTCATTTTCTTTCCAGCTGTTTTTTCTGCAGCCACCTTCTCGTCCCCACCAAAAACAGACACACAACAGCCCTTATCGTCTGTGTAGACGAAAACTTTTTTGTTCCACCGTTTCAGAGAAAGTGGGTTTACACTTCCGCACACACACAGGTGCCCACCGGCTTCCCGCCTGGGCCACAGGACCAGGACTCAGCCCTGCCCTGCCTAAGGCTGAGCTCCCCAACCCCCAGCTAGTTTCGGATCCCCAACCAAAGCAACCAGATGGGGAGGCCGGTTTTTCAAATGCTCCTCTTCCCAGCACCCCCTCCCAGTGCCTTTCAACTGGTGATGGTGTGTGGAGCTATTTGCCAGTTCAGC
Source organism: Cryptoprocta ferox (assembly GCA_028646485.1). Taxonomy (NCBI): domain Eukaryota; kingdom Metazoa; phylum Chordata; class Mammalia; order Carnivora; family Eupleridae; genus Cryptoprocta; species Cryptoprocta ferox. The sequence continues at coordinate 87,345,778 of CM053566.1, forward strand.
AGACACTCCTGTCCTGATGGAAATGTTTAGCTTGGCGCTTCCTTTCTGGGGCTGCGGGTGTGCGGAGCACAGAGCTCGGGCGCTGGGTGTGAGAGAGCAAGGCCTCTTTTCTAATCTGGATTAGGAAACAACGCGGCGCGAAGTTAAGTGTCGGGAGAACAGAGAGAGCTTTGTTCTGTTCCGGAGAGCCCCGGGGGCGTTCTGTGTGGAGCAACCTTGGAATGGGTGGGTGGGTGGCTACCTACCAGGCCTTGCATTTCCCTGCGCCCCCCACGCCCTCCACGCGGAAAAACAAGCACAAGGCCTTCGGAAACAACAGCGCCTAATGAGCTTCAGCCCAGATGCTCATTACACAGGAGGCAAGTGCCGGGGAAATCGCACAGATTCTCAGCGCGGCTGACGCGGCAGTCAGGCCTGGGGAGGGGACAGAGCGCGTCCTCCAGGCGCTCGGTGAGGCAGGCGGTGACCTGCAGGAAGCCCTGCGCCCTGTGATACCCCAGCCTGTCTCCGTGAAGGGCTCGATCGCACTTTCTAGCCGCCGGATTTCATCGTTCTCAGGGCACGTTCGACGTTTCACCTGGGCCGAGGCCTCACCCTGGCCTGCGGTCCTTCCGCAGGGGCCCTTTGTCAAGTGCAGGAAACAGACCGAATCCCCACCACCCCCAGAGACGGTTTTGTTTCTTGTAAAAGAAAAGAGATTGTTGCAGGTTGGCCCACCGACTGTTCAAGTAAAGAAACTTTGAAAGACCTGCCTTTTATCCTTTTTTTTACAGCAGTGTTTAAAAATATGTGGGCAAACTTTGAAAAAGGTGTCCAAAAATTCAACACCAAAACCTCAGCACACTTTTTAGAAACTGCTCTAGTAGTGAGAGCTTGGTCCATAAACATCCCCTGATATTTACATTTAAGCATCTCCTAAGCTGGGATGAAGTGTTAAGACACAGAGGGCTTCCTTCATTGATACACAATAAGTGGCAGATAAGTGATCGCCTTTTGACGAGTGTGCCCACCGGCCTCAGCTCCTCTGTTAAAGAACTGACGTTCTGGAAGCTGGCAGGCTTCAGAAAACACAGCTCTAAGTCTGTTCTGGGAGCGCGGCAGGAAAGTTCTGGTCCTCAGAAGCACGCCCGCCCTTATAAAAGCACACTGCCAAGTTTGCCAGCTTTCTTAAAATAATTTAAATAAAACACTTGAGCACTCCTAAGGCCTTTGGAAAGGTGTCCCCCCAGTTCCCAGTGTGCATTTGCCATCCCGATCGCTGACCAGCCCCCGCGGGAGGCTGTTTTCCGACGCCTGCGGGTGGGAGCACGGCCGGAGCCCCAGGCCGCTCGCGGGAGGTGGCGCGCTTCTAAGGGCGGCGGGCCAAGGGGACTCCGTGAGACTCACTGTCGGGAGTGGAGTCGCCTTCACCAGGCTTCATTTACGCACTTTTGTGGCTATGAACAAGCGGCTTGAAACTTGGCGGTCCCTTTTCAAACTGTCCTGAATCATTTTCTACGGTTGGAACTAGCCTCTACAAGATTGCAAAATGTTTTGAATTAGGGGCTGTGTCCAGACAGCGCATTTGATGCCTCGAGTTCTGCGGGTCGAGCCACCGGCGAGACAGAGCCGGGGCGGGGGGCGAGACCCGCCCCCCCCCCGCGGAGCTCGGGGAGGGGCGCAGACCCCCACCTCCCGCCGTGTGGCTGGTCTCCCAAGCCGCAGGGTGGCCTCGCCCCCACTGGGGACGAAGCCAGCCAAACTTCGTTCCCAAAGAAACCTCACTCGGTCGCAAAGCGTCTCTTGCGGTGGCGACGGCCCTACCTACCCTCGCCCCGTCCCCAGACCGGCTGCGTTCGAACGGAGTTTCTGCAGCGCGTCCGCCGCGAGGCTGCGCTCAGCGCTGGAGAAGAGGAGACACCTATTGGCAAGAAGGCGCGCTCGAAACCAGGGCTGCTCCGGGGAAACACCAGGGGGACACCGCTTCCCGGGCTGTGCCGCGCGCCCCGCCGCCCGCGCCCCTCCCGGGCCGGGACCCCGCGGGGCGCGGGGCTCCGGGGCCGCGGGGGGCCGCGGGGAGGGGGGCGGCCTCGCCGGCTTACCTTCCTCCGCCGACTTCATGGTGCCGCCGGAGGGCGGCGCGGGCCCCAAAGTTTCTCCGCTCCCGCAGACTGCAGCCGGAGGGCCGAGTGGAAACTTGGAAGGGACTGGAAAACTGGTCCTTGGCATCCACGCGGCGGCGGCGGCGGCGGCGGGGAGCAGGAGGAGCGAGAGGAGGAGCGGGAGGCGCGGGCGCTCGGCGCCGCCGCCCCGGCCGGGTCTCCCGGGAAGGCAGACCTCTCCCCCGGCTCAGCGCCGCCCGCCCCGCAGAAATGTCATTGGGGGGCGTGTGCGCGCGTGGCGGGCCCGGCCGCGGCCCTGGGGCCCAAGCTGCGTGGCGCGGTGGCGGGGTGGCGGGGGCCCGGAGGTGTGCTCCCGCGCGCCCCGGTGCCCGCGCCCGGCCTCCCGATCTGGCGCGGGGACTGTGCCGGCGAGTTCGGAGTCCTCTGAGTGTCGCTCTGACGCAGGGCCGCGCTCTGCCTCCTGCCTTTTTAAAGCTGGAAAACACCTCCCCCGCCTCCCCGCCGGCCCGGCCGCTCCCGCGCCCCCTCCCTGCCGTGACATCACGCCCCCGCCCGAGCCGGCACAGGGCCCGGAGGACAAGTCGCCGAGCTCCTGCCCTCCCCGCGCCCGGCGGCCGCTCGCCGGGCCCGCGGGGCGCACGGGGGGCGGGTGTGGGCGCACGGCCCCGGAGGGGGCGCACCGGGGGCGGCGGGGGCGCCCGCGGAGGGGCTGGGGCGCACGGGGGTCGGCGGGGGGCGCACGCGGAGGGTAGGGGCGCACCGGGTGAGACCCCGGCGCGCCCGAAGAACGAACCGGCCGGGACGCCGGGGTCCAGCCCGTGTCCTAAGGGAGTCACACTCTGCTTTAAAGCGGGGGCGGAGGGAGCAGGGGCCGAGGGGGGCCGAGAGAGCCCTGCATGCTGAAGTCATTGTGTAAAAGCGCAGGCTTCCCCCGCTGTGGAAATTTGGAAAAGCGCTCGGTTGGCAGGCCCGAGAAAGGAAATTCCCATCCCGCTAAATTACTAACAGATTGCATGGCAGTCCCGGGACGTGGACTTATTGTCATTTTTACTCTGTAAATATCTGAGCGACCCAGATCGCCTGTCGCCTGAGCTAGCGGCGGGGGCGGGGGGGGGGAGGTCCCGGAGAACCCGGGCACGGCCCCCCCCCAGCTCCCAGCCGCCGGCCCTGGCCGTCCCCGGAGGGACCTTGGCGTTTCTAACCGAGGGGGGAGGGGCCTGAGGCTGGGAGCTGGTGTCGGGAAAGCCCCCCCAAGGCCGCGCGGTTCACTTCACACTTTCTTCTGGAACCCCCCTGCCTCTCCTCCGCGCGGCGCGGCGGCCAAAACCGGACCGTATTTCGTGTTGGCCTCGGAGGGAAGGGATTGGAGCGTCAGGGCGGTTGAAACGTCTGGTGTATAAAAATCATAAATCTATTGCACGACACCCTTATGTGGTTTCAAATAACCCCAAAAGAAAAGTTGTGTCTGCCCCGCGGACTCGGGAGGCCTGCAGGAAGCCAGCGGAGGCCCCAAATGCCTCCACGCCCCAGGAAGGGGGGGGGCGGGCAACATTTGACCCAACGGTGAGCTTCGCTGGCTAATCGGTGCCCGATAATAATAGGACAGTGCCCAGCGGAAGCGGTGCCCGCGTCACCACCGCCGCCTAGAGGGTTATCCAGCCCGTTGGGGACAGAACTGAAATCCCTCTTTCCACCCACTCTTCGGTCAGGCGGCGTGGACGGGTGGGGCGGCCGCGCGCCCGCGGGTGTCTGGGCGGCTGTCAGGACAGTTCCCAGGTGTCCCTACCTATAGATCTGCTCCCGCAAGGTGAACTGGGCCTGGCACGTGCCTTGGTGCCCCAGGCCCCGGGAGAAGGTGACGCCGAGTGGACACCATGGCTTAGGTCCGGGGGGCACCCCATCGGGATGCCTGAGGCTGGGGGGGCCCGTGGGGACGCCGAGACGCGAGGGGGAGGAGGCGCGCATCCTGCGTAGGAGGCCGCCAGGGGGCGCCAGGGCCTCACCGCCCTTGCCCCTCCCTCGCCCCGCCCTTAACAAAGAGCTTGCGGCCTGGGGGTCCCAGTGGCCCACGTCTAGGGCCGCCCGGAGGCCTGCGCGCCAGGGCAAGAAGGTCTGGCAAGTTGAATTAAAGTAAAAACTGACTCCGATCCCCTCCTGTGCGCCCCTCCCCCACGGGGTCCTCCCCCTTTTCCTACTCTCCCTCCTCCCCTTCCTCCTCACATCTTCTTCCTCTTCCCCCACCGTCCGCTTCCTCCTCCTCCTCTCCCTCCTCCTCCTCTCCCTCCTCCCCTTCCTCCTCCCCACCTCTTCCTCTTCCCCCACTTCCTCCGCCATCCCTTTTTCCTCTTCCTCCTCCTCCCCTCGCCCTCCTCTTCCTTCCCCCACCCCTCCGTCTCCTCCTCTTTAATAAATAATTTTCACTCCATCCAGAAAAGCTCTTTCCCTGTCTGCTCTCAATGCCTCCTTCTTCCTCCGCCCGGTGACGGAATCCCCGTCTGTTTCCCTCTGTTTAATGCCGTTGCCGGGACCACGGTGGCCGCGCGCCAGGGCGCAGGGAGTTCCGGAGGCGGCGGCGGCTCCGCGGCCCGCGCGCCCCCGGGTCCGCCTGGGGCGGCTCCTGCGGCCGCCGGGGGGACCGTGGTGCGTCCCGCGGCCCTGCGCTCCCTCCGCCCCGTCGGCGCGCGGCCTGCCCGCGGGCTGTGTTTATCGCTGCTACCAGGAGAGACGCTACACGGGTTTTATTTTAAGGATCGGTGACTAACGAAGTTAAAAGGAGCTTAGGACAGAAAACAAGACTATTTTTAGATTACTGTTGTTTCTGCGGATTATTGGGGCGAATACACCCAGAGAGGCTTACCATTTTCCAAGTCCCTTTAGACGCCAGCTCCTTCCTCCTGCAGCGCACCTGAGTGCGAGCCCAGGGCCTGCGTTTTGTGTGGACGCACAAGTGCTATGGAGATGCGCTGTGGGCGGTCCGGGTCCGGGCCAGCGGGGCCCCAGAAGGCCCTGGCCTGCTGGGGGGGCCCCCCGCAGGCGCGGCTCTGTCCCCCAGCCCTGGGAGGCCCGCGGGGCCTCGCTCCAGGCAGCATCTGCACCTGCCGCAGACGCTCCTGGACGGGTGTTTAGCCAGCCGCCCCCTCCTCCTGTCACTCAGTTGGGCAGCCAGATGCCACTTCTTGCTCCTGGATGTCACCTAAGATGAGTCTGCGGGTTAAGTGCTTTATTCCTGCTGGGTCCCCTTTCGGAAGCACAGCGATGGCCACGAGGAAGCTTCCTCCATTGGGGACACAGCCTCTGACCCCTCAGCCAGCAGGTGTGGGCTCTCCTTCGGCACAGCGGCTGCTAATCAGAAGGAGAGGTGCATCCGGGCTGCTCAGAGATGCCAGGAAGCCTGCTTGGGTGAACTTGACATTCCTCTGGAGTGTGGAGACGCGCTTACTAAGAAATCACAACTGTGGAGGGTCATTTGCTTTTAAGTGAACTGCTGATATTTTTTAAAAATGCCAGTGTAGACAAGTCTCACAACTGTCCCTGGAGTGGAGATGACGGGCTTTCCTCTGTCTGTACGCCTGAGTCAGCGCCTTCAGGCTCCCTCCCGAATGCCGGGTGTTCTTAGAGCTCCGTGGATACGGGGTCCTGAGAATGCTCTGCTGTGTCTGACACTTGAATATCTCTGTGACCCACCCCCTTTCCCGGGACCCTGCGAGGCCTCCCTTTATCGTCTCTCTGCCCACACCCAGCCCGACCACCCAGTCCAAGCACCCCCAGGTCTAAAACCTCAGTCATCGCAGCGTCACACTTCCCTCCCCTTGCACTTGCCCAGGGCCTCAGGGTCAAGGCCAAACTGCTCAGCCGGGCACCTGATGTTTCGCACCCTCCACACCCGGGGCAGCCTCGCGGGGACCTCCTCCCCAGGAAACCAGCCTCAGTCCCAGGACCTGAAGTCCCCTCTCCCCACCTATCTGGCCAGTCACCAGAACCTTCCTCCAAGCTGCCTGCCGGCCCTGCCCAGGGGCCTCATCTCCCCGCTGAGAAGTCTCTGCCCACGTCCATAGCCTCTCTCACTTCCTAGTGTGATGGCCTTAGGCAGCCTGTTCGTTTCATAGCCTGGAGAACGTTCTGTGTGACCTGCCACCGCTGGGCACCGCTCTGCTCACGTCCGGCAGGTCCGGCTGGCTGACGCTGCGCTGGAGTCTTCCGTCTCCTTGCCGGTCTTCAGGGGCTCGTGAGCGCACCTCGGAGGCTGGCGCGTTGCCGTCCACAGCGGCTGATGGACAGCTGTTTCCCCCTTCTTTCCCGCGGTTTTCTCTCCCGCACCTGGGAGCACTGTGGTTACGTCTTCCCAACGGGCTGGGTATCAAACATCCCTCTTTGTCGTTAATTACACGTCAAGTCCGTTTTGTCTGATGTTAGCACGAGCCTGTCGCCTGTGCCAGCTGCTGGCACAGTACTCTGCCTTGCACCCCCCCCGCCCCGTGCGTCCGTTCGTGCCTCTGACCCCAAAGGGCCTCTCCGTCTCCAGCTTGAGGTTGGATCGTGCGGTTTCTGTTTGTTTCATTTGACAACCTCTGCCTTTTGACTGCATCGTTGGGTCGATCTGCATTAACGTTGCTATTGATACAGTCGGCTCTACGTCTGCCGATTGACTTTTGTTTTCTGCTTTTCTCACGTCTTTCTTCTTCTCTTCTCCTTCTATTGCTTTTTCGAAGTCTGGCTGACCGCTTTCTAATGCAGCATTTCAGTCACACTCCGCGTCCCACGTGTGCTCGCCTGGTTCTCGTGATGGTGTGAACCTTGGTCCCACGTCCGCTTAGTCCCTTTCCCGTTTTTACGAGATCATGTGACACACGGGACAGGTACGAATGTTGCAAACCTGACAACGCACTAATAATTATTACTTCACCGTTTCCTCAGGCCGACAGAGCCCGGCCTACCCACTTCCTGCGGTTGTCATCCGCACGTGTATTACTCGTCTGTCACCTTGTATTAATTACAGGCCAGTGTTATGTTAGAGACACATTGTTCTATACAATTGCTTTGTAAATTGGTTACAGAAGGAAGGAGAAATATTTGTCTTTATGAGATCTGGTTTTCTAGGCAGACGCATCTCGGTCAGGGCACTCACTCCCTTCCGGCCTGGAGAACGTCTGACTGCGAGCTGGGTCAGCCAGCGGCACATTCTGTCTCGTTGTTGCTGCCGTTGTTCTAACCTGGGATATTCTTCATCCCTTCGTCTTTGGAAGAGGGTTTTGCTGATGATCACACTCATGCTTGACAGTGTGTTTTCCCTTTGAGCGCTTTGCACACGTGACCCACGGCCTCCGGGCCTGCGCGGTCTCTGCGAGAAGTCACCGTTAGTCCCTCGTAAGTGACACATTTTCCTCTTGCTACTTTCAGGATTTTCTCCTTGTCTGTGGTTTTCAGCATTTGTTCAGCAACACGTAGGTTTGCGAGTCTCTGCATTTATCGCCCTCAGGGCTCCCGGGGGCGCACGTGACACCGTTTGGCAATGGATTTGCGACGTCAGCCCATTTCTCTACCCTCCTTCTCCCTTCTGTCTCCACTGCCCACACGTGCTGCCGCCGACGCTGAGCCCCTTCCTGACAACCCCCGACGGTTTTCTTCCCTCCCTGTCCTCAGCTTCCTTAACCTCGACTGATCTATCTTCAGGTCAACTAATTCTTTCTTCTGTCCGTCCCAGTCTTTTGTCCTCCACTCTGGTGAAGCTTTTCCTTTAGTTACGGTGCCTTTCACCTCCAGAATCTCCATTTGGCTCTTTTTTATTGTCTCCCTCTTTCCTGCCAGTCTCTTTCAGGCGCCACCATCATCATGCATCTCTTTAGCTCGTCCGTCTGGCCTCTTTGAGTTCTGCGAACATATCTGTGGTGGGCACTCGGCGGTACTTTCCAGTGGGTCTGGCACCTGCTGGCTCCCGCAGGCGGTTTCTCCGCCTGGTTTCCGATGTTTGTGTCGTGTTTCCTGCTTCTCGCGTGCCCCATAACTGTTTACCGGAGACCGGACATTTTAGATAATATATTGTCGCAACTTGGGGTTCTGTCCCCCATCTGGGGCCTGTTACTGTCCTTCACTTGTTTATTTGTTCAGTGACTGGATTATTTTAGTGATGTCTACTCCCCTCCCGAGGTGTCCAGTGCCTGGCGTTGCTCCCAGGGCCCAGCGTGGGGGTGCCCGCAGTCCTGCTCCCCCTGCAGGGAAAGCCCTCCGGCCAGGGGCAGGCACAGGGGCCCCGGGTGCTGGGCTGCAGCTTCTGGAGCGGGTCTCAGTCCTCACCGAGCTGAGGGTAGGGGCAGTCCTGGTTCAGACCCCATGCCTTGGGCCTTTCCTAATGAATTTTCCTAGATTTTCTTGAATAGATGTTTCATTTGCTGCTTGCCCTTGCGACCACGTCCAGAGGCTTTAAATGGTTGTTTTTGTTTTGAAGCTTAGCCTCCGGTTCCACCGGGAGCGGGCCAGCAGCGGGCTCAAGCTCTCCTCCTGGGGGCGTCCCGTCTGCGCCCCCGCTGCCCACCCCGGGGCGCGGCGGTGAGGGTCTTCGCCTGCGTGGGGCTGTGAGGCGGTGCAGCGCACGTCACCGACGGCTCCCGCCAATTACTCCACACGTCTCACTCGCTGTTTCCAAGCCCTTTGTCACGGGTTGGACCATGTCCTCTGAAAAGATGGGTCAGAGTAACTCCTGATCTGTGCCAGCGGGGCCTTATTTGGAAACCGGGTCTTTGTAGATGTGATTAGTTTGGAGGAGGTCAGCAGGGCTGCTCTAACCCAGTGTCACTGGCGTCCTCGTCAGAAGAGGTCATGTGACGGGGGTGACAGTGGGCAGGGAATGGGGCGCCAAGTGTGGCCAGCATGTGGGGCCGGCAGAGGCGGGGAAGGGCCCCCGCAGGGCGACCCGGGGCCCCTGGGGGAGGGCGGTTGTGTTGGTTGAGGTGACCATCCAGCACTCGGGATGACACAAACACCGCGTGGTTTTGTTTCCTTCCGGGATATCCCCACGTCCTGTCCCATGCTCCCATCCCTTGGATGCCACCCCGCTCTCCCTAGAGGACGTGTCATGGGAGCGTGGCTGCCAGCACGCCGTCACACAGCCTCTGCCTCGGGGCCTGGCCCGCGGTCTGTGAGTGGTCACGGGGCGCCCCCACTCCCCGCGGCCTTCCTCCTGGGGAAGCTCCTGCCGCCTGAGGCCGGTGGGCAGGAAGTAGACCCAGAGGTGGATCCCTGAGCTGGTCAAGCGTCTGGATCCAGCCGGGCCTGAAGGCCTTCGAGTGTGTCCCTGGGCTAAGGACACAACTCCCCTCCTGCTCAGGCCGGTGTGACTGGTGCCGTCACAGCTTCAGGAGGGTCGTTGCTGTGAGACCCAGCAAGTGAACGTGGCCAGACACGGCCTTTTCCTCCTCCCTGAGGATGGAGAGGCCCAGCCCCGGAGGCAGATGAGAACTCAGTGATGCCCTGAAGAGGAGGAAGAAGGAGGTGCGGACGCCGGCAAGCCGAGCCCGCGGGGCTGTGCCGTGTGGTCTGGCGGAGCCCACCGAGGACACCGCCTCACATCTCACCTTGATTTCTCTTGGAAAACAAACGGGGCTGAGCTGACTGTCCCACCGCGTGTGCTGGTCGGGTGGCGCAGGTCATTGATATGCTGCAGGGGCTCCTGTGCTGCGCAGCCCCTGCCCTGAGCCCCATGGCCCTTCGTCCTCCCCGCCCGTGCTCCCTGCGCCCCCTCCGTGCCTGTGCTCCCTGGCTGTGCTCCCCACCTGCGCTCCCCGGGTTCCGTGCTCCCCACCTGTGCTCCCTGTGCCCCCCCCCGTGTCTATGCTCCCTGACCGTGCTCCCCTCCCGTGCTCCCCGCCTGGCCAGCCTTAGGCAGCTTCAGGTTCCTGGAGATGTCACACTCCTGTGCTCACTTTAACTGAACTTGGTCTGTGACGCGTTAGAGGCGTCTGCAAATGGGGGGATGAAAGGCACTTAGCTCCGGGGGCCTCAGCCTTGTCTGCTGCACGTGCCCAGGGTGAGACGTCCTTCTCGCCGCGTCCACTAACGCCGTGGCCTCGGCTCCCGTCACGCGCCCATCTTCCGTTTCTGGCAATAATCGGATTTGCACCTGTGAGTCCACGTGTTTTCTAGGGACACTGTAACTCCTCCCTTGGCTCGCTGGCTTCCTAAGTCTGTTCGATCAAGCGCGGGACACGGGAGGCACTTTTATCCCCTGCCTTACAGGGGCGCTGATCATCCTACTCCCCTTTTCCGATTCTGTGTGACTTCCCTCTGCGGGCCCCGGCCCCGCGCACAAGGGGGCGCCCCTCCCAGCGCCCTGGCTCCGAACCCCCGGGAACGCAGTGGAATCCACCCCGAATCCACCCGAGATGCAGAGCCCAGCCCGGGCTTGGGCTCGCTGAGCTCCCTGAACTATTTTTAAAGTGTTTTTGGTTCAATAAAGTTCTAAACAAGTTTTGCCAGGCAGTTTTTCCATTAATTTTTAAACCAGAGTGAATTTCCAGGGAAATTTAATCCATGTGCTTCTGATTCATTTACACGCAGCGCACCACGACGCTGTGTCGGAGCCGCTGGAAGTCCGGGCAGGCGGCAGGTTTTTACAAGCCTGCTTCAGCCTTTTCTTCTTAGAAACGGGAAGTGGCATCTTGCCAGGGCGTAAGTGAATGCTGATGCCGTTTCAAACCCCACACCAGGGGCCGGGCCGTCGTCGCCGGGGCCCCCAGGAGCTGGGTGGGTGGTGCCTGTGAGGGGATCAGAATTGCCCACCTGCCCCAGGTGCTGTGTGAGCCGGGGGTGGGGGCTCTGGGCAGGGGCAGCCCTGGGACCCACGGGGCAGAGCTGTGCCCACCCCCGCCCCTGGGCCTCCAGCACCCAGACGGCGAGCGTGTCCCTAAGGTGCTGTTTCTTACAATTGTGGTAAAACATGCATAGAAATTCACAGCAACCACTCCGGTCACCGTTCTGTGGCAGTCACCCCCGTCCCCAGAACGCCTTCATTTTGCAAACTGGCCCTCTGCCCCCCTTGAACACTAACTCCCCCCGTGCCCCTGCTTCTGAGTCTGGGGACTTGCCTGCTTGTCCCCCACCCCTGCCCCGAGGGTCCTCAAGCAGGATTTCCCTCCTGTGAGGCTGAAGAACATTCCGGGGTGTGTGCCACACTTCGCTTCTCCGTCCATCCACGGAGGGACATTTTGGTCGTTTGTACTTTTCTTGTGACCATGCTGCAGCGAACACGGGGTGCAGGTGTCCCCCGAGGCCCTGGGAGGACATGCGAGTCGGGCTGCTGGGCCACACGGCGGAGCGGACAGAGGTCACCTGCCGTCTCTTGCTGCTATTTTATTTTCTTCTCATTCGGTCACAAATTGGGGTGGGCGGGGCCAAGGGGGCCAAGGGGAGGGGAGTAGTATGTGGAAGCCCCCACGAGGGTCCCTGGGGCTCAGGGTGGGCCCTTGGCTGCATCCGTCCAGGGCGGGTTCAGCGGGGGGGGGGGGGCAGAGTCCTAGGCCCCGCCCCACCCCCACCGTGGCTGTGCCACCCCCTCCGCCCCGAGGGGCTTGGTCTCCCCCACCGTCCCCGCAGTGTGCCCCACAGCTGCCTTCCTGTGCGCTGGCTCCTCTGCTGGGCCCTTGCCGTGCAGAGCAAGGGAGTGAGAGCAGGGACCCCGGGCTCCCGGCCTCTCTCCTCCTCGTGGGCGCTGTGCTCAGGGAGCCCCCCAGCCCGAGCTCCTTCCTGAGGACAGCGCCGCCCTGGACGGCGGGTTCCTGTTGCTCTGCCGTCCAAGCCCGTCCTCCCGGTGGGTTCTTTCCCGGTGCCCACGTCCCAGCTGGGGGCACCAGGGAGGGCCTCCGATGTCCTGGGGTGGCGGTGAGGCCTTAATCCAGTGCCCTGCTCCTGGCATGCCCAAGGAAGCCCTCGCAGGCACGGCCCTCCGCCCGTCGTCACGGCCCCGCGGGGAACCTGGGAGCCTGTCGTCTCTCGTGGCAGAAGTGACAAAGGACTTTGAGCTGCGACAGTGCTGTGTTTTGGGGTGGGCTCAGTGCATCCAGAATCCTTGTGGGAGGGAGGCTGGGCGTGGGGGCCTCGAGGACAGGGCGGGCGGCTGCGGGCCTGGGGGCCACCGAGGCAGACTCTCCTCTGGAGCTCCCGGAAGGGACGGGCCCTGCCAGCTCCTGGACCGTCACCCAGAGAAGCCCTTTCAGAAGTCTGCGCCCCAGGACTGTGAGGTCGTGAACGGGATCCACTACGTCTGTGCTCTCTTACAGCCGCAGGGGGCTCACGTCCGGTTCGGGACCAGAGGGACTCAGGAGGACGTGCGGTTCTGTCTCCCACGTCCAGCCCCAACCTCCTACCCCCGCAGGTGGGGGGGCAGGGGCAGTGAGCACCCCTGCCCTCCTGGTCTCCCACTGGCTGGCCTGCACCCCTGCCCTCCCCACAGGGCCCCCGCCCTTGGAGCCAGGTCCCCGGGCAGCCAGCAGTGTGGCCCAGGGCTCACTCAGCGCAGGAGGACACAGGTCAGCTGACGGTGGAACAGGGATGTTTCCCCCACGGGGCCCCGCCTGTCGGGCCTCCAGCTGGTGGGCTCGGCGCGCAAGGCCCACGGCACCCGCAGTCCGCACCGGCACATCCGCGCCCGCATGCATCTGGCGACCCGCTGAACCCGACGAAACCCGTCCGACCCACAAGCAGCCACGGGAGCAGACGGTGTGGACGGGCAGGGGCCCCGATCCCCAGATGTTGTGCCTGGGTCCCCACAGAGCCCACAGGCATTGTCTCTGCACATGGACCTCAGTGGGGTAGCGGTGCCGGATGCACCGTGTGGATTGAATTAGGAAGAGGGGTAGCGTCCTCCCTGAGGACCTACAGGCGGGGAACGCTGGATCCCCAACTCGGGGCCACCAATGGGCTGTTTAGAGAACAACAGAGGAATACAGACAATTAAAAGCACATCAGAGGGACGTCGGAGTTCGACGCATAATTGGAAGGTAATGGTGTGAGTCCTCCTTATGACAAGTTAATCTTCTCTGCGGAATCTGCCCCAAATCACGATGCTCGGACAGGAATAGGTGTGCCGGGGAGCGGGACCCGCCGCCTGTTTGTTCCAGACTGCGGAGGCCGTCGGAGCCTCGGGGGCGGGAGCGATGCCCCCCCAGGGCTGGCGAGCTGCAGGCATCCTCGGTCCGCTGAGGGGACCCCAGAGAAGGTAAGGTCCGCGCTGTGGGTTTGACGGTGTGGCCCCTTTCCAGCTCTAATTTGAGGAAAACAGTAACAAACACAGCGTCCCTTCTCCCGTGTGAGAACCCGAAGCTGCTCTCATGCTAACAGCCTCCAGACACTCAGAGGGCCCTGCTCGTCCCCACTCTCTTCAGAGTCATGGCCACTTGCTTGGAGGCCACGGGGAGACACTGAGTCACAGCAAGAAGAGACAGCGCCACTTAAGACAGAAAGATGCCAGAGACCAAGCCCAGGTCATCTGTGTGTGGATGGTGCCCCGGTGCTGCCCCGTGACCCCCCCGGGTGCTACCCTGTGACCCCCAGGTGCTGCCCTGTGACCCCCCCGGGTGCTGCCCTGTGACCCCCCAGGTGCTGCCCTGTGACCCCCCCCCGGGTGCTGCCCCGTGACCCCCCGGGTGCTGCCTGGTGCCCTGGGTTTACTCAAACCCCACCACTGACTCCCGAGAGCCTGTGACTTCACAAAACAAACATGCAGGTTTTCACTTTTCTCAGGAACGTGTCCGTTGGGGGCCAGGGCAGGGGACGGGCACAGCGCGGCCATGAGGACACACAGTGACTCGTCATACGGTTGAAAGCACCTTTCTGCTCGGCTGCTCAGACCTTGGCACCTTTTGGTAGAGGCGAGAAGGAGCAACCTTGGCGGACATCACGTGGCTCTTACCGAACCAACACTGTTCCCACCTCCAGCAGCCGCCCCACTGTCCTGGGCTGCGTGGTGTCCCCGCACATCCATGTCTACCAGTGCCCGTGTCCTCATCTACGGGGACAGAGACTAGAGCCACGGGGTCGCGAGCCCAAGAACGCCCTGGGGAGCACACCCGGGCACGAGGCCCCCAGAACCGAGGGTGAGTCTGCTGTTGGACACACCTGGCAGCACAGGGGCCCTGCACTCGGAGCCTCGGGCTTCTGGCTGGGACGCCCGTCGGGCTCTGCTGAGGACAGGGGCTCGGGCCTGCGCGGACGGGCTGAGGATGTGCAGCTGCGTTCTGGCGGCCTGTCTGCTGTGCCCAGTGAACCCGGGCTTCCCCCTGGTCCCCGAGGGCGCCTCGGCCTCGGGGCGTGGACGCAGCCGCGCATCTGCCCACCTCTGACCCGCCGCCACTGCTCCCAGCCCCGCGGGGCTTGCGGGGGGAGGACAGAGCAGGGGAGGGCAGCGGGGCTGGGGCAGGAGGGGTGCACTAGCACGCTGGGAACGGCGTCTGCAGGGTGCGGGTGTCACTCACCTCCGGGGCCCCAGAGCCCACACGCACTCGCCCGTCCGCATGGTGACCCTGGACACGGGGCGCTTCTGGGTTCTCTCTCATTCCTCACTGCAGGGCTACGAAATCTGGAAAATTCTGCAATTAGTACCGAGTGTTTTTAAGACTCAGAAAAAAGGACGCGGAACCAGTTCTGGTCCCCACAGCTTCTGCTCGGCCGCCTCGGCCTCCAGAACCTTCCGAGCCCACCAGGAGGTTCCGTCCATGGGGAGGGGCTGCAGGCTGGACCGGGAGACCCCCTCCAACACGTGGGGCCTGCCTCTCACCTGTCTGACTGTGGGGAAGGGCCCGTGGCTCCCATTCAGACAAAATGGGCGCCGCATGTATACACACGCCTGTGGGCCCCCCCCCCCCCCGGAGCAGGAGGCCGTCCAAGTGTAAGAACCGCCGTCTCCGCTGTCCCCCAGCCACCGCCTCTGCCACTCGCCAGCAGGGTGGCATTTCTTAGCTTCCAGCGCCACCTTCTGGAATCTCCTGAAATTGCACCCGGAGGTACCGCCAGTCGCTGAGTTGTTCCGGAGGCCAGCACCCAGGGCACGCGCCGCCCCCCCAGCCCCCCGCCCCCCGGCAGGTGCTGTGCAAAGCGCCCCACGCATTGTGCATCTTGGGGCTGCAGACGCCCAAGGACGTACGTCAGTGCCACGTTCCTGCCTCAGGTGGCCCCCACACCCCCACCAGGCGCTCCCCACCGCCAGGACAGAGAGACATGAGGGGCCTTCTGGGCCAGCGGGACCTGGGAGACGGGTCGTCTGCAGAGCCCGTGTAGGGGATGCACTGGGCCCGGGGCGTCTGGAAAGGGGAGCTCCGAGGGGGTGTCTCTGCAGCTTCTCTGAAAGTCTGACATTATTCCAAGACGAAATCTCTCAGAAAGTGCTGGAAAGCCCTGTCACGTGGGGACACAGCCCAGAGGATGGCTGTGGGGTCCTGGCGGGAAAACCTGCCGCCCACGGTCCTGGGACGGAGGATGTTCTAGGCCAGTCCTGGATGGCCGCATTCCATCTGCCCTGGTGGCCGCCACGCCGGGAAGGGAGCACCTGGCCGCCTTGGGGGCACCGGGAGGGGTGAAGCCTGACTACTCACCCTTGGGGGCAACACGACTCCCCTCCCCCATGGCCACTCGAGTCCCCACTACACAGCCTGGGGAGGGATCTTCGTGCACCTGGGATTCGGGTTAATTCCAGGAAGGAGCGGATGGCCTCCTAGGCTCTGGGGAAATCACTTTAAACTTCCCTGTGCCTCAGTTTCTCCACATACCCTGTCAGATGTTTTGAGAGGTGTCAGGTGACCATCACTGTCCTGGGAGGGGGACAGCCTACCCCCAAGGACTTGAGGGGAGAACTAGAGGGTGAAGGGGGACGTGACAAGGGCAGCAGACCCTGACCTGTGTCCCTGGACAGCAGCCTGGGTTCCGTGGTGATGCAGGGGGCAGGGGGGAGAGCTCCCAACGGGGCTCAAGGTGCAGGGAGCCGTGGCCTCCTTCCCACAGGTGGGAGTCCACTCCTCCCCTGCCCGATGTCCCTGAGCCTTCGTGCCCCTGGAGCCAGGGCAGGATAAGCAGGGTCCAGGGCGCTTGCCCCACGGCCATCCCACTTTGGGCCTGAGCAGTAAGGAACCGGTGGCCACCTCGGCTCTGCTTTGGCTTCCTGGGGTGCAGTTTGCAGGCTTTGTCAACACAGCGTAACCCTCAACATTCAGAAATATCGAGGAAAACAAATGATGATGGGTGCTTGTATGGGATAGGACAAAACGGTAGAGGGCCTCCACTGCCCCGCCCACCCGTCCACTCATCCGCCTGGCCCCCCATCTGTCCACGCATCCACCTGTCCACCCATCTGTCCACGCATCCGCCCGTCCACCCATCTGTCCACACATCCACCTGTCCACCCAACCGTCCGTTCATCCACCCGTCCACCCATCTGTCCACGCATCCACCCGTCCACCCAACCATCCGTTCATCCACCCGTCCACCCATCTGTCCACGCATCCACCCGTCCACCCATCTGTCCACACATCCACCCGTCCACCTATCTGTCCACGCAGCCACCTGTCCACCCATCTGTCCACGCACCCACCTGTCCACCCAACCGTCCGTTCATCCACCCATCCACCCATCTGTCCACCCATCTGTCCACGCATCCACCTGTCCGCCCGCCTGTCCACTCATCCACCCGGCCACCTGCCCATCCATGCATCCACCTGTCCACCCGCCCATCCGTTCCACCTGGCCACCCACCCGTCCATTCATCTACCTGTCCACCCGCCTGTCCACTCATCCACCTGTTCACTGTCCATCCATCGACCTGTCCACCCATCTGTCCACTCATCCACCTGTCCACCCGCCTGTCCACTCATCCACCTGTTCACTGTCCATCCATTCATCGACCTGTCCACCCATCTGTCCACACATCCACCTGTCCACCCGCCTGTCCATTCATCCATCTGTCCACCCATCTTTCCATGCATCCACCTGGCCACCCGCCCATCCATGCATCCACCTATCCACCCATCTGTCCACTTATCCACCTGTCCACCCCCCTGTACATTCATCCACCTGTCCATCCATCCACCTGTCCATCCATCTGTCCATGCATCCACCTGTCCACCCACCCATCCATTCATCCACCTGTCCACCCTCTTGTCTACACATCCACCTGGCCACCCGTCCACCCATTCCACCTGTCCGTCCACTCATCCACCTGTCCACCCATCTGTCCATTAACCCATCTGTCCACTCTACTTCACGTGTCAGAGTGCCAGTGGCAGTGAGGCCCTGGGGTAAAACACTCAGCACCTCCTCACACGGGGCCTCTCTTGTGCCCACGTTCCTCATTAGTATGAACTGGTCTAAATTCCCTGGTGGTGGGCTGTCCTGACCGCCTGTCATGGTCTATAAACAAACCAGACCCTCCACCTCCTGACCTTGAGACCCTTTCCTCTTACTCGTCATATTTCCTGGGACTGTCTGACGTGCTGTGTCCTCTGCCCAAACCTTTCATGATCTCTCCAGGGGCTTGGGCCGCACAGCCCAAGTGCTGAGTGCTGAGTCCGCCTCTCCTGCCAGCTGCGGGCCTCCGGGTCCTGCCCCGGCCCCCTGAGCTCCCCCATCACAGGGCCTGGGCAAAAGCTGCTCTCTGACTGCCCCTTCTTTTTCAGCGTGGGCCTCCCCACCTCAGAGGAGCGCCAGTCACCTGCTCTTGATTTCTGGTTCGTGCCTCACGGAGTTTCCTCTGCAGGAGAGCAGGCCCATCCCTGCGGGATCCCACCGCGGGCGCCACGCACACGCACTGTGCACACAGCAGACACTGCGCACTGCATGCGGCTCA
Source organism: Cryptoprocta ferox (assembly GCA_028646485.1). Taxonomy (NCBI): domain Eukaryota; kingdom Metazoa; phylum Chordata; class Mammalia; order Carnivora; family Eupleridae; genus Cryptoprocta; species Cryptoprocta ferox. The sequence goes on from CM053566.1 coordinate 87,363,700, forward strand.
CAGCAGACAGGGAGAGACACGGCTACGCTATCAGAATTCAAATGCACTTTCCTCGACTAAGAGACGACAAAGTAACCCTGAAGTCCTACAGCGCCGGACAGCTTTCACAGGTGGAGCTGACGGGGCTTGGCGACCTGGGCTGTGGACCGAGCTCGCAGACGGTTGCTGCCCGCCGCCTTCCTGCGCGGCGCCCTTCCTTCTCTGCAGGGCTGGTCTGTAAACCAGTGCACCGGACTGGGACCTGGTGACCCTTCGTGGGGCAGCTGCCTTGTGTCACCTGGCAGAGGGCTGGAGTGACAGACGTCGCTCGTGCCCCCACGGTGCACCAGCCGCCCGCAGAGAGCTTCCGTTACTGCCATCGCCACGCCACTTAGCCCTGGTGGCAGCTCGCCGGGGCAGACTGCGCTCACTTCGCAGATGAAAACACACCTGAGCTCTGACTCTAATTTGGACGTAACGCGGCTTCATTTCTCGGGACTCATGTTGAACTCTGTCTGCTTAGAATCCAGCTAAATATTCTATGGCCTGGAGAAGTTTCTGTATTTTATTTTTATTTTTATTATTCTTATTTTTTAAATTAGTTAGAGAAAGAGTGTGAGCAGGGGAAAGGGGCAGAGGGAGAGGGAGACAGAGAACCCCAAGCAGGCTCCGTGCTGTCCGTGCAGAGCCCGACTCAGGGCTCGATCCCACAAACCACGAGACCGTGACCTGAGCCAAAATCCAGAGTCGGAGGCTCGGCGGACTGGGGCGCCCAGGTGCCCCTCTGTTTCACAATCACTCTGTAGAACTATTCGCAAAGTCCTGGGTTTTTGTGTTTCTGGTCTTTCACAATTTATTGTGTGGAACTAAGCAATTCCGAGGTGGACGCCCCGTTTGCTCGGGGGCGTCCTGTGTGTCCCACAGGCCATCGGCTGTGGACGGGATGAGATTCCTGTGATGCCACAAGTTCAAGGTGTGCATGAGTCCCCGCTGCAGGCTGCGTGCACGGTGGCCTCAGGACCGGAGCCCACAGCGCGATGGGCTGGCTCCGCGGCTGGACACAGTGGCATCCGGTTGGCACCGGGACCTCCAGCGCCCGGCCCCCGGCTGAAGCAGTTTCTGCCTGCACTCCTTCCTCGCAGCCGCGCCTTTTCCTCTTCGGGAAGACACCACAGGGAGCCCGGGCGGGGGGCGGTGCCCGAGGACACGGCGTGTGGCGCCATCCGTGGCCCACGACCCAGCAGCTCCCGTGCGGCGTCCGCAGTGACTGGGGGACGGGCCACCCGCTGGGGGAGGCTGAGGTGCACGATGAGGACAGACCCACACTACCTGGACGGAGGCACCAGCCTCAGGACCAGGGAGAAACTGCCCTCCAGTACGCTCCTGGTGATGGGGATGACGGGGGGGGGTGCAGAGAGGGACCACGACAGTGACACCCAGGGTGCTCCACACAGTGGGAGAAGCCGCCTGGACGCCTGGACAAACGCCCCATTTGAGGAAGGCAGCTGCGTGAGCGCACAGAAATCCTAACGGCAGCTTGGAACGCAGAGGAAAACCGGCGACGGGGCGGGCGAGGTGGCACCGCGGGCGCCCAGCCCCGGTTCTGGGGTTTCCGGGTGACGCTGCAATCGTCAGGAGCGGCTGTACTTCACAGCAGCGCGATCGCGGCGGCCGTCGAGGCCCGGACAGAAGCGCGACCCCTCCGCAGTGCGTGTGAAGACGCGGCTCCTCGCGTCAGGAGCTCGTGAGTCCCCGCCAGACAGACAAGTGTGACTGGTGGGGAAGCGACAGCAGCAAACACGGACACTGGCGTTTAGCGTCTGGAGTTTATTCTCGTTAGGTAGAAATGGCTTTCTCTATCGTGACATCAAATAAAGACTCTGAACGTTAGGAAACGCCTAAACGTTAAATAAACGTTCATTTCAACGCTCAGAACACCAGAGTCAGATGAATGTTGTACAGTAGTGAGAGAATCAGGGCCCGCTTTCAAAAGAAACTCCGGGGGTCCGATACGGAAATTAAATCGTGAGAGATTTAAGGGGAAAAGGAAGAGTAAGGGGACGTCCCTCCCCACAAGGGCCAGGAGTGCCGGGGCCATGGGGACTCCCTGCACCCCCGCCCCCCGCGCGGCCCCCGAGCTGCTGCCGTGCCCGGCCTAGGACATGAGCTTGGAGTAGCTGGGGGGGGACAGCTTCCGCTTCAAGTACTTGAGGACGTAGAGCGGCAGACAGCTGACCATGGTGATGGCCGACACTTTCCACACGAAGGTCACGGTCGTGATGAAGGCAACATCTGTAGGAAGGAGACAGGAACAAGCTGAAGAGGCGGCCGAGGTGCCCACAGGCCCCGTGGCCCGAAGCCGCAGACCTGCCGGGGTGCGTCCCTGCAGACGCTGGAGACGTGCACCCGGCGTGATGGGCCCTTTCAGCAGAATAAGCGGAACCAGATCTCAGAGACACTGTGTGACGTCCCCAGATGCCTCCGGTGGGTGGAGGCTGGGGCGCTCTCTGTGGTACCCAGGCTGGGAGGCGACCCCGCGCGCCGTGACCTCTGTGTTTGCAGGTGGGGCCGTCACCCCGAGGGGCCCGCAGGCTTGTCTTGAGGCCCAGGCTGAGAGAGCTGGGCCGCCCGGACGCGTGCCGAGAAGAGGCGCGAGCGGGAGCCCACGCCCCGGCCGGACTCACAGATTTCACACACGTGGACGGCAGAGCCAGGCCCACAGAGGGTTGCGTGTGGTCTGGATTTAACCGTGTTCTGAAAAACTCCGCAAGCGTTTTCCAGGGACTCAACCACTAAAGATGGAGAAGCAAAAAAAGCCACAGGGAGGGACACTCGCGCCCTTACGGACACGGATCTCAGGAGCTGACGCGGAGGCCTGGTGCCTGCCCTCACTCAGCAGCGGCTGTGGAACCGCGGCGGGCACCAGCCCAACGCCTGCCTGCGGCGTCGAGAAACCGAGGGAGCCTGGTCACCACGCCGGGTCTCCAACGCTGTCCTGCGAAATTTCTCTCCGTGTGAAAGAAACAAGAACGTCAGCTAAGAAAGCTCCAGACGACTGCCTGCACCTGTCTGAAAACGGACCAGGACCGGAGACGACCAAGGAGGGATGAAGGGAGGCATCAGGGCCTTGCACGTGCTCGGCAGTAAACGTGACCGTGGGAAACGTGTTTGTGACTGTTGTTTTCTGTGCTTTCGTGTCCTGCGTGTCGGCACCCAGTGCTGCGGTTTTGTAAAGTTTACTTACTTGTTTCAGAGAGAGCGTGAGCAGGGGAGCGCGGCAGAGGGAGGGAGGAGGAGGGAGAGGGAGGAGAGAAAATCCCAAGCAGGCTCCTCGCTGTCGGTGCAGAGCCTGACGTGGGGCTTGATCCCATGCACTGTGAGATCATGACTGGAGTCGAAATCGAGAGTCAGACGCTCAACGGAGCCCCCAGGTGCCCCAACTTACTGCAACCTTCAAAGCACATCCCCAAACATCCCCTGCAGGAGCCGGACCTCAAGGTTCCAGGGGAATTTAGTCTCAAAATGCAAAACCCGCCGAGCACAGCCGTTCTGCAGGCGCCGTGAAAGGCGCTATCGGTGCCGTGTGCACACACCTAGACCCGCACCTTGACTGTGAGGAAGGTGATCTTCCCGGCGTGACCTGGCCTCGTCCTGGCTGCCTGATACTTCAGCTGTATGTCCATGTTCCGTTCACTTTGGCCATGACCGGTCCCGGTGCTCCTACGTTTTCCCAATTGTACTGTTTTGCTTTGCGTCCTGCAGGAATCACTACCCGAAGGAAACACGTGTACTTAAAAGAAACACCATGAAAAGAAACCACCATCCCTTCCACGCGGAGCGCGTTACTTGTGCTCATGTAGGAAAACATAATAAATGTTTATTCTTAAAGTAATGAGATATTATTTGAAGCCACTTCTTATGTGATGTATCTTTTTTTTTTTTTGCATATTTCTTTTAACACAAAAACATTATATTTCTTCTATCCACCTACTTGCCACTGGGTAGACACTCGGGTGTGAATTCGGCCATCTTCTACTTTCACGTCGGAGCTGTTTACTTCCCTGGCATTCATGACACATTAAAGTCACTGACAAGGAACGAGATTCCCAACTCCCGCTGCGGAGCTGCCGGGGCGCCGGGTACGGACAGTCCTCACCGCGGACGCCCGTGCGGACGTCACGTCACTCCACAGAAGCTCGACGGTCCCCTCCTGGCGAGGGCAACTTGCCCCAAGCCTCCCGCGGGCCTGGAGCTGCTTCGCGACAGGCCTCACGTCGACCTTCTGGTTTCCAAGGACGAAGTTTCTGACCCGCGTCGACGTACTTTCAGGCAGTGCCCTGACCTGGCGGCCGAGCGGGGAGGGCCCGCCGGCGCTGGGACGTGGGCAAGGCGCGTGGACTCCCCGGCGTCTCCCCGCCCTCGTCCCCGCCGTCACCTCCCCCCGGCCTGTCGCGATCCCACACGCGCCGTCAAGCCGCTGGCTCTGGGAGGCGCTCACCCGAGTGACGTTCCCTCCTACGGGGTCCTGCCTCTGCACAGGCGGGGTCTGGGCAAGTCCGCCCGGGGCGGCCACTGAGCGCGGAGACCTTCCGGCAGCCCCGGCTCTCCGGCCGAGAGAGGGCAGGGCCCAGGACGCCGCCGGGGGCAAGTCGGCTTCCGCTCGGCCTGCCTCCTCGGACGACGCCCCTGGGACTGGCCTGCGCGGAGGTGTCCGTCCGCACCGTCCCCGCCCCTCTCCGCAGCCCGGCGGCCTGGCTGGTGCCGCGCTGCTGCTCGGCCGCCGACCCCGGGCCCCGACGCGCAGCCCCCTCCCCCGGGCGGCCCCGGGCCCCGACGCGCAGCCCCCCGGCCGGCCCCGCGCACGCTCCCGACCCCCCGCAGAGGCTGCTTTGGCTTCTCCCTCAGAGTTTGGGGTACATCCTATCCTTGGGGGCGTCTGAAGCGTCCGAGGAAGGTGGGTTGCGGGGGGCTCTCCCGCCGCAGACACAGGGACTTCGGACCTGGGTTTTCCTTGTGCTGTTTCCTAAATCGTTCTCTGCGCCCTCTTCTTGGGAACCCTGGTGGTTGAGGGCAGGCCTCTCCGGAGGAACCTGTGCTCCTCCTGGCTCGCACCCCACGATCCCGCTTCGCCGCCCCTTTGCTCACCTCCCAGGCGGCTCCCCGGTTGTATTTTCCGCTCCTGCGACGTCTCTGCCCTCCCCCCGCCCCGGGCCACGGGACGCAGCTCCTCTCGTTCTTCTGAGGTTTGTGACCCCCGCCGGGGCTGCGGCTGTCGGTGCTTCTCCCCAGTGTCTGCTCTCCGCTCACCACGACGCGCCGGCGGGAACCTCCGTGGGGTGTCAGGCCGCCCGTCGGGCCCAGCGTCCAGCCTCGTGGCCGAGCGCGTGGGCCAGGTGACAGGAACGGAACCCTCAGGGAATTCGAGGGAAGGACTGGCCTGCACGGACCTCGGGGCACGAACGGCGGTCTGGAGGCTGTTCCGGTTTCCTGGTCGCTGGGAGGCCGGCCGCAGGCTGACGTCACAAGGCCCCGAGGCGCCAACCCCGGGGGGGGGGGCGGTGTGAAGTCCCCCGCACGGGTCACACCAGAGTGCGACTGAGCGGCCTCGCACAGCGACTGCGGGTGCGAGCAGGCCGTGTCTTCCGCTGTGGTTACTGGCGCGGATGAAACCACCGGGGACACGATGCAGTTTTCCCTTTTCTGGAAGTTTCTGGGAAGTTTCACCTTGAACTGGGAAAGCAGCCTCTGAGCCATGTTCCTAACGTGCAGTGTGGACGCACCGTTTCCGTCCTGGGGGGGCCTGAGCGCCTGACGGTGACAACCCGAAGAACAAACATCACCTCTGGGCTCATCTGACCGTATTCCTGTCTTCTCGCTGCCCTAGTTCTAAAATCCCTGCAGTCCCACGGGCCACACCAACCCCTCCTGAGACGGCGCCCACGGAACCGGCCACTGGGCGCCCTCCAACTCCAGCTGGAAAGGCCGGAGATTGGGGACAGGGAGCACCGAGCTGCTGTGCGGTGAGCACAGTGCACCAAGGCGACGGCATGGGGCCTCTCTGGGTGGGGGCTCCGGAGGGACGCACCTCGGGGCAGCTGGGTGAGTCCTCGGCCTGGTTTTCTGGGGAAGCAGCATGGGCAGGTCACATGAGGTTACAGAGGTCAGGGCCACTCTGGCCCACCCTCCCTCCCGTCTGTACGACAGGGTGACCAGGACCAGCCTGGTGGCAACCAGAGCCACAGTCTGAGTGTGGCCCAGCAGCCACGTGCCGAGACACATTCTGTGCGGCCACCCCATCAAGGTCACCAGGTTGGGGTCAACGGACTGGGGCTGTGCGTGCCCAGTGACCCCACCACTGCCCGTGGCGCTTCTGACACTGAACATGCTGCTGCTCGTGGGGCCCTGTGGCATGTGTCCCCTGGGACGAAGGATGAACCACAGAGACTCCTGGAAACAGTGTGTCTTCAGTATCTTTTAAAAAGCCTAGGTGCTGACAGTCTGAATTTTTAAAATCATTACAACGACTTTAATCTTTCCATGAAAATAAGTTTTTTTATGTGTTATGAAGCTTTCTGACACGGGTTTTACTGTGATCTGCAATTTAAGACGATGTATTAAAAAGCAATAAAAAATGTTCAAAAACCAGTAACAGACAAGATTCCCAAGGCAACTTACCAAAATACTCATTCAGAAAAGCAAGCGAGGCCACGTAGCAGCCCAGGCTGAGGACCTCGGCCACCGCCATCAGCCAGTGCCACGTCCTGACGGTCAGGGCCACCATCAGCAGCTCGGTGAGGATGAGCGCTGTGAAGGAGATGGCCAGCACGTGCACAAACTCCGACTCGAACAGGAGCAGCGCCCCGAACATGAGGATGCCGCCTGGAACACACGAGCAGGGACACGTGGCTTTTACGAGGACAGCAGGACAGCAGCTCCCATCAGGGCGGGAGGCCAGCAAGCCAGCGGGGCAACGTCACGGAAGCAGCACCTGACATTACTCACGCTTAAGATAAGGGACTGTGTGCACCCTGTACGTCACGGTGATTGACAATTTACCAAAACTCTGGATTACGGATAAAATAAGATGTGGCCCCAAGCCGAGGCTTCAGAACCGTTTACCACCAGGAGCAAGGCTGCGCCTCGAGGGAACGCAGGCAGGGGTTACTTCACTGTCCGTGACCTCCCCTTTATCGGGAGCACCCAGCACAGGTGGCTACGGGCTCCTGTTTACATAAGGGAGGTCTCTCGCTCCCAAAGGGAAACCACTGTGTGGGGGACACAATGTGTAGGAGCTTGTGGTGATTTTCCTGGATTCACATTTCATTAAAAATAGGTCAGTTTTTAGGTGACACACGCCCGTCAAAACAGCAGTCCACGCTGCGCCGTGAAGGGGTCCGGAGCTGCTGCTGAAACTGTAACCTTTTGGAATTGAACCGAGAGGGGAGTCAGTCCCGGGGAGGCAGGACCGTCTTACCTTGGTAAATGCTGATCAAAACCCAGACGAGGAAGGTCTTAAAAGACAAGGATCTCCCCTAGGGGTAAACAGTGGAGTATCTTAGTTAACAGAGCAGCACAACACACATGACACACAGGTTTTCAAACAGCCAGGAATGAGTAAAAACGCTAAAAGGTCCCTGGGGCCCCAGCCCAACCCCTTGCCTGCCTGCCTGCCCGCCCCCCGCCCCCACCCCCCCACCCCCCCCGCACACCCGTGGCCCTCAGCCGTGTGTTCTCCTTTGACGTCTGGTGGTCAGAGCCAGGTCAGAGCCAGGTCGGAGCCACACGCTCCCTGGCTTCCCAGGAGTGGATGTGTGTGAGCAAACGCTTAAGTGCACTAGCAGATGAAGACTTTGTCGTAAAAAACAACTTCACTTACACCCTTATTTCTTCAGAACAAACATTCCCATATTTATTTTTTTGTTTCTCCAGGTGAAAACGGAGGGTCTGTCATTACTCAAGTTGGAATTTACGATCACTGAAATCCTTTCTGGAAATGAGTCCGAGAGCGACAAACAGAATGGTTTCTGTACAACCCCCTTCACTTCTACAACTTAGACTCGGCTGTTTGGGACACATGCAGGACAGTAGAGCACGGCCTGCAGTCTTGCCTGAACTCCGTCCCGAAGACATCCACACCCAAGAGGGAAGATGGGGTCATTAACCAACAGCACTGACCTGCTGGTGCTAAGAGCTGGTCCAAGGCTGTGAGAACGATGGATGCTAGGACAGAGCCCCTCGGGACCGCCACCAGATAGATGCGTGTGCTCACACAGACCACTGCATTTCTTCCACATCCCTGCTTCAACACCCTCATCCCTGCAGCGCTGTGGTTTTGTCTCCATTTACAGACGCAGAAACATGAAAAGTCAGGTGCTTTCCATAAGTCCACGTCGCAGGTTAGCTGTGATGTGTACAGCTGACCTTTGACGTGGGTGTGAATGTGCGAGTCCACCTACATGTGGATTTCGTTTTTAAATAAATGCGGTAGTGAAAACGTATTTTCTTGTCCTGATAAATTTGTTTTAAGTTCATTTATTTATTTTGAGAGAGAGAGAGAGCACTAGGGAGGAGCACAGAAAGAGAGAATCCGAGCTATCACCACAGAGCACCATGTGGGGTTCAAACCCACATACTGCGAGATGGTGATCTGAGCCGAAACCAAGAGTCAGATGCTCAACCAACTTAACCACCCAGGCACCCCTCCTTGTAATTTTCTTAACATTTTTTTCCTCCGGCCTACTTTATTGTGATGTGTGTTATGTATATGACACACGATATTCAAAGCCCATGTTAATCAGATGTTTATTTAATGAGTGAAGATTCTGGTCAACAGCAGACTGTAGGCAGTTATGTGTCAGGGAGTCAAAAGTGATATTCAGGTTTCTGACCAGACAGAGTGTCAGTGCCCCTGACCCCGCAGGGTTCAAGAGTCAACTACAAATGACCAGAGCCTGAAGCTGTGTCCGTGACTGGGGTCCCCCTGCCCCACAAGGTGGGCGGTCTCTGAGTCAAAGTGCCGTTAGATGCCAGCAAGGGAATTGGAGCCCTTACCGGGGACACGGGGCGTTTCCATGACAACCACCAGAGCAGTCTGCATCTGAGCCGTGGTCACCTAGAGTCAGGTGACCACAGAGGAGACGCAGGCCACAAGACGTGTGGACACTCCAGCAGCTTCCTGAGTTCCATGCTGAGCCAGAGTCCTTAGTATACGTATGTGTGAAAAGTAAGGTTCAAATATAATGTGTGTTCTTGAAAGGCAATGCTGATTTTAAACAAGGCAGGAAATGTTAAGTGTTACGTAGGTGCTTTTAGTACGGATTTCCCAAGTGCGTTTCTCTGGATGCCAGCAGGTGTTTGATCTTCGATAAAATGCATACGTAATTAAGTACATGGCCAATTTTATTTGAGTATTTTAAAAGAGAACTTAACAGTTTTGATGTAAAAATAAGAGATTTAGTCTGTTGTCCGATTTGCTGACATCTCTTCAATACTATTTATGTGATACGATGATCAGTTTATATAGTGAAAGATACAAAGGGGGTATCTGTGCTGTTTCTTGTATTAGAAGCGACAAACTCGTCACACGGTGTCTGTTAAGAACATGCCAGTGTGCACCCAGGTCAGAGCTCCTGTATCCAAGCAGGCTGTAGGTTAAAAAGGGAAAACACTAGAAGATGGGCATAAAAACCGTCAATACAATAAATAATTGGAGAAAAAATTCGAAAAACACGCATAAACCACTAGCTTCTGGATGTGATGCTTATTCATGGCTCTGAGAGACAAAAGCGAGAGTCTCTCTCTATTCGGTGGCACAAAGAAGTTGTGCGTGAACACAATTCCATTCCGCCCGTCCAGCGGCTCTCCTGGCCCCACACGCCTTTCCTTCGGTTTGGGGAGGGGAAGAGCGTGTGTGTCATGGGCGGGTGGAGCCCTTCACACCCTCGCCTCACGCACGCACGGGATACTCCTCCAGCAGGAGCTCTGTCCAGGCACCGGGCCGCGCCAGGTTTGAGTCCTGCCTGCGACGTCCTGCGGCACGTAGCTAACCTTGGTGAGTGGTTTCCTCTTATGTGAACAGAGGTGGTAATGGCACATGCTCATGCGGATAAAAGAAAGTAAGCATAAAGCCAGGAACTACGGAGTATTCAGTAAAACTTGATACTATATTTAAATATTAAATCTTCAAGACTTGGGAGTACTTTTCTATTAGATCCCAACCCAAACTGTAAAAAAGAAAATCAAGCAAATTCTGGGAAAGGTTGATCCACCTGAAGGTCATGTGGTTTGAGACCAAGGGATCCCAAGGGGCCACACTGTCTCAGCAGAGTTGCCCCCATCGCTCTGCATTTCCCAGGCTGGCAGGTGAACGGGACCTTATGGACTTCTGAGCCTGGCTGAAGACTCATCTGTGTTGCTGGCTGGTTTTTCTTTTCACTGAACGCTCTCCCAGCGCGTGTCTGCAGTTTTGGGCAATTATGGCAAAGCTCCCGTAATCATGATCTATAGGACTCCGGGTGAACACAAGTCTTCACTTCTCTCTGGTGAAGGCCCAGGAGGAGGACTGCTGGCTCACGTGCTCGGTGCATCTCCAGCTTCACAAGAGACTCCAAGTCACGCCCCGGGCGGCTGTGCCATCATGATGTGTCCCGTCAGCGGTGGGCCAGCCCGAGATGCTGCCAGCACTCTGGACCCTGCTACCCGGGGGGTCGTCGTGGCCCCTGCCTCCACCCCCCGGCCCCTCGGGAAAAATGGTGGCGGGCGTTTCACACTTACTTGCCATCTGCACACTGTGACCTTGGGTGTGGCGTCAGTTCACATCTCTTGCCCATTTAAAAAATTGAGTTGTCTTCTTGAGTTTTGAGGGTTCTTTATACTTACGTACAGTAAAGCCTTGGGGTGTAGCTTGCTCTACGAGTGTTCCGCAAGATGATCAAACATTTCTAAAAAATTTTAACTTGATACATGAGTGATGTCTTGCAGTATGAGTAGAACGTGATGCAGAACGTCACGTGATCACACCTGAGCCAGTGGTTCTCCTCTCTCTCCCCATCTCTGTCTCTGCAGGATTGTGGGTGATCATCTCCCATGCTCGGATGCTCGGTCTCAGGCCATGGTGTTTGGCAGAAATCAGTGATTTTTCAGGACGTTGGAAGGTGCCCACAACTGGCACTAGTGTATTTTTTGTCACTTCCAAGCACCTCAGGACAGTCCTTTGCTTTTCCATCAAGAGCGAGCTTAGGAACGCTTTGCTTCCTTCTAGGTCAGGCTGCCTGCAGAGAGAGACCCTTTCCTCTGCTGCCTTATCGCAGTTACATTAAACACAGTCTATGACAAGAGTTTATTAACGCTGTGCTGTAGTCAACATCCGTGCGAGCGTATACAATGGCCCCCATGCAGAAAACGATTCCATTGAGCCGACCCTGGGATCATGACTTGAGCGGAAATCAGCAAGTCAGACGCTCAACTGGCTGAGCTGCCTGGGCTCCCCTCCCTCCTTTGGACCTTGAAAGACCCCTCTGGGCAGCACCCGACAGCCTCCAGCATCCACATCCCACATGTTTCGTCAGTGAAGCCAAGTTCACTTTATGTTACTGCAAACACAGTTTAAAAACGTCTCAGATTTCCACTGTTCACTGCTAACATACAGAATTAGAAATGATTAAATGTATTTTGTCTGCTCCTGCCCCCCTACTGCACTTACTAGTCTAGAAGGGTTTTGGGGGTGCTTCGGGACTTTACACAGACATGATTACTTCATTTGCAAACGGATCCTCCCAGATTTCTGTCTTTAGTTTCCTTTTCCTGCCTTATCACTATTATTTCTAAAGTTATGTAAGAATACAAATACACATTTCAGAGCTAAAGCCACTTTGAGAATATTCAACAGAAGGTAAGAAAATAGTGAAGTAATCCTAATAGTTGAATGTCTAACGGTGTCAAGGGTTTTTTGTGAAGGACTATATGATATTACCTACTTGATATCTTGACAATTAGTTCAGCTACAACCCAGATGCCGCCACGGTTAGCAGGTTATTTATCATGAATATACAGAACAACGTGTTGGGGCTCAGAATTCACAGCTACAGGTCTAAGATATTCTAGGACCATGTGGGCTGGCTGAGATGAGCCTGGGTCACCTTACTAGTCCTGACCCCTGATCTCGGCTCGAGTGGCCTTTCCTACGAGGCCACGGACCATATGAGATAAACCGAGCCGTCTGCAGAGTTAGGAGAGGGAGGAGTATGGGGGCGCCTGGATGGCTCAGTCGGTTGAGCGTCCAGCTTCGGCTCAGGTCATGATCTCACGGTTCGTGGGTTCGGGCCCTGCGTCGGGCTCTGTGCTGACAGCTGAGAGCCTGGAGCCTGCTTCGGATTCGGTGTCTCCCTCTCTCTCTGACCCTCCCTTGCTTGTGCTGTCTCTCTCTGTCTCTCAAAAATAAACTAAAAACATTAAAAAAAAAACAAAAGAGTGAGGAGTATGCAGGGTTCCAGCCTCGCTGGCCGCGCCCAGGACGGTGCAAGCAGCTGCTCATCTTGAGTAAAGTGTGGGCATTCAGAGTGGAGTCTGACCTTTAAAAGAGGAACACTTTGGACAAGGAAGGAAACGATACGGACTTTGGGAGGAGAAGAGAACGTGGCCTCTTTGCTGGCGTCCTTCGCCAACGCCGTTCACACCAATTACTAAACAGATGCCGACTCTAGGTGGGATCAGGCTCTGCGGGCAGGGCCGTGAGCAGACGCTTCTATTCAGGCTGGCCGACCCCGTCAGGACAAGTCAGTGGGGGGCGTAATGCCTTATCATTCACACTCCTGGAATAAAGACTGGTTATCAAGGAAGTATGAAAAACGGTATTTTCTTTGAAAGCATAGGATTTTCCTTTCGGTTTTGCAAGGGATATGTACTCTGCTTCCCTTGATTACTTCTGAAAGTATTTTAGAAATTTATTGTGACCTTGGGCTTAGAACGGACTAGACATTATGCGGCCGACGACGGCGCACACCCTGTCTGTGGTGCGTTTCGCACTGCTGTCCCTGCTACTGTTGTCGCTTAACTTATCCTGAATCTCTGTTCTCCTTCCTGACGGCACGTGGGCTTCCTGAGATCAGTAAAGACCAGCCTGCTACGTCCAGCGGCCGCGGACTCCGTGCCTGCCCACGGCCTGCGGACTCCCAAGTCATCCACAAAGCGTTTAGGAGCAACGTTGAAGCTTCAAAATATCTCCCTGGTTTCAGTAAGAAAATATGACTCAATTCTTATCCAGTTAGGTGGTTGAGTACATTAATGCCACTCCGTTTTCAGAGATTTGAAGTGTCTCAGACTTATGAAAAAATACACACTATAAATACAAAAGAATAGACTTTAAATCTTGAAGAAAAGATGCCTTGGGAAGATACATAACTGAATTGCTGTCAAAATAATGCAGGAACGATGTCCTGACTTCAATATGGACATGTTCTAAACCACTCACCGTAACAAAAATGCAAAGACACAGTCAGAACTGAACATAGTTTCCTGAATCCCCTCGTGTTCAAACGCATCAGCTAATGGAGTTTACAGATCCTGTAAACATATTCTGGTTCCTGGGTAACCCGGGCACCCACAGCCGACATCCTGAACCACCGTGAGCGACCACGCTCAGTGAGTCCTTCCTGGTCTGGCGATGCCCCCGGGCCCGCCTGTAATGACCACGGGCCTCTGAGCCACCGCCTGCCTGTGGCTTCAGGGTGGCTCGTCTAGTTTTGCTCTTACATGAAAAGCTGGTTCCCCCTATGTGTGGAGGTAGCATTTAAGTAAACATTTCTGGAGTTTATGGAAATAAGGAAACACACAATCTACTAAAATTCTAATTACTCACAAAAGCTCCCCGTAGTTCTTGGGTCTTTGATCCTGTTCCACTTTACTGAATGATACTGGCTTTGCCACTTTAGAATATTAAACCAAAGCTTTCCTTTACTTGTAATTCACACCAATATTATCATCAAGATACTAGTGTTTGATATATACACGTATATATGGATATATACGTATATATTTTTTATATTTGCATTTTATTATCAAGTATGTTATCAGATATAATGGCTGATATTTTATTTTGCACTGTACTGGTGCACTAGCTTTATTTTTTGTCCTGACTGTGAAAGTAATATGAGCACTTTGTATGTTTTTCAAGGAACTTTAAATCTTACTTCACTCCAACTCCATAAGAAAGCCATGAAGCCCAATGATTAATGTTCTTTAACAATAAGGGGCCAGAGCCTCTCTGAGTGGTCAGCTGGGCGGAGTCTGCGCTGAGTGTCAGCGAATTCCTTCTCTGCGCAGCTGTACTTTTAAAGATCTGAGTTGGTGACTTCAGGTTAGCAACTGTAAACCTGGATTTAATTGGGGGTTAGTGGGTTCTATTCTCAGCGTTGCTTCAGGAGAGCTAGCCTTCTGGAAAACTCCAAAGTCACTACAACTTGTGCCTGGAGAGCTAGGGGCTATATATGGTCTCATAAAAAAAAAAACATGACAAACTGAAGCTCCCTTCGGGAATACTTCAATCTGGACAGAGCGTAATTTGGGCCAAATAAATGAATGTTCTGAACAGTTTCAGGGAGCGGCGTTTTCTGGGGGCAGAGTTTTCCTCCGCAGCATCCTTGTGACCACAGCCCTGGGTCTTGGGGACAGGACACACTGTCCATCACGTCTCAGACGGGACTCTGATGTGCACAGTGTTGGGATGCGGCAGCGAGTGGACACAAGTCGGTCCTGCCAGTGCGTGTCCTTCCCACAGGAACAGGCCGCGAGTGCATGGCGGCCCCAGGAGACTTGGGCCACCAGCGCTTCGAGCGTCTTTACGACTGAACTGCACATGTGCACGAGATCAGAGCTTGGCTGCACATGTCGGAGAAGACAGTTTTCCCTTTCTGAAGTTTAAGTCAAATGGAAAATGTTAAAAATAACTAGAAAAGAAAAATGCCTGGAAGGACAGAGAACAGACGGGAGCCTGCCTGGAGATGGCGTCATGACTGGCACGCACCCTCTGGTAACTGCTCTGCTAGAACCCGGGGGCGCGGCCGCGTGCCGGTACCTTGGTGAGGTCCTTGTACAGCTCCGGGTACAGCATCGCCGTCTCCGGCTTCACGTCCTGGTCCAACACCAGTGAGAACACCGGGAACATGGTGTATATGGTCGCGTACCTTCAAACCGACAGGGACTCAGGTGAGCGCGAGGAGTGCACACCACGGTCAACAGCGCGGTGCGATCAGGGGCCGACGCTTCAAATCCTGAACAGCAAACCAGGAGCGACTCTTCCCTGAGACTGAATACCCACAGCACAATGACACGGCCTGTGAGGAGCAGATGCTCACACGAGTACGTTTGTTCTTTCTTAAACTC
>CM053566.1:87379556-87409593 GCA_028646485.1 Cryptoprocta ferox
CCCCCCCCCCCCCCCCCCCCCCCCCCCCCCCCCCCCCCCCCCCCCCCCCCCCCCCCCCCCTGTAAAGTTCTCTAGAAGCAATAGGCGTTTCCACTTGTGTCCTGTTATCCACAGGGTGTGACACGGGCCCTGAAACGCCAGCAGAGGTTCAGAGCCACAGCTGGCACCTATTAGCGCCCACGGCCGTCCTCGCGGGGAGGGAGCCGTCACCCGATGCTAAGTATACCCACATCACGCTCGTGGCCACCGCCGTCAGGAAGTCACTGGAGCTTTCCACCCACATTTGGAATCTGCGTTCGGGAGAAGCCTGTGTTTAAAGGCCGCTAACAGGCAGCTGGCAGCCGGGTGTCCCCTCGGGGACATCCTGCCTGATGTGAAGCCGGCCTGACAGCTCATCGGGCCCGGCAACGGCCATCTGGACATGCAGAGGCGATGCCGGCACCCAGGAGTCGGTCGATTTCCAAGGAGCAAGTGCAGTGACCGTCCAGCTGAGACACTCCCTCCAACGCCCAAATAAGCAGGTGTCAGTCTTGGGCCGGATTTCATGCTCTCTCTTCTGCTTGACGTGCACTGGCCTGGGCAGAGGCCGTGCTGCCCGGGACCCCGGAGGACAAGGGACCCACTGGCGCGGGCAGAGGAGCCGGGCACCAGCAAACCATCCGGCGGGGAAGGGGCCGGAGGGACGCACAGAGCCCGAGGAGGGGCGCGCGCGGCTACGCCAGGGGCACCAGGGGCAGCGGGTCTCCCAAGAGCTGTCCAGAGTACAAGGCTGTGCCCGGGCCGTCACCTCTCGGGGCCCAGCCTGCAAGGAGCCCACACCTGTTTGGCTGCAGGAGGTCAGCTGGGCCGTGACATCTGGAAATGCAACTGTCACCTCTGACCTCTGTGTCCCACTTTCTGAGCCCAGATGCCAGCACAGACGGCCCGCCTGCTCCTGAGCAGAGGTGGGTCGGAACGGGACGCTCCGCGGCGGCACGGTCTCAGAGCAGCAGCCCTGGGACAAACGCTAAAACACAGAGGACAGGTCCACGCAGCCCGGGATCCCATCGTCTGAGGAGGCGTTTGCCGTGTTCTCCACACGTACGCGCTTTCCCCAGAGGGAGGGCAACGGTGAGGGAGACGTGCCGAGACAACACAGATCGCGGCAAACTGACGTCTAGTGATCGCCACGTACCTGGTCCGGGCTGCCGTAAAGAACGAACAGCGACGTGGGTGTTGACCCGCCAGGGGAGGACGCAGCGCGAAAGCACATCTACTTCTGTGGAAATCAGTGCAAACATCTGTAAAACAAGGCAGCGCAGACAGCACAACGGAGAGCGGACAGACGCAGGCGCTGGCGACTAGAGTCGGCAGAAAGGGAGGCCGAGACGGGCCTGATCCAGACCTCGGGAGCCCGGAGCCACGGCCCCGCGGGCACCGCCCAGTTTGAGATTCTTCTCCCCACGTCCACGTCCACGGGCGGCCCCACGGCGTTCTCTGCAGAGGCTAAAACCCAGCCTCCGGGCCACGGGGCCCCCGGTGTGCGAGGCCCGCATGCGAGGCCTCACTTCCCTCCTCCCAGAGGCTCCGCAGACAGGACGCGCATGCTGACTACCGCGTGGCGCGCATGGCGCTGACGCCACGTGAGCAGCCCCGGGACCGAGGAAGGGTGCGTGGGCCGCACTGCGTGGGGAAGCCGCCGGGAAGTACGCAGCAAGGAGACACGGGAAGGGAAGTGCGGGAAACCGTGGGGCCAGCGCGGAAGGGCCGAGGCTCGGCCCACGGGAGTCGGAGCCGAGAGCGAGGAAGGAAGCCGTCACCAGCCAGCAACCCAAGCAAAGTCCCCCAGAACTGAAGTCGCGAGTTTTCAGATGGGGGGCCCTCCGCCTGCGACTTCCCAGCGGTGTCAGCCCGCGGCCCAAGGCCGGGTCCCAGAAGCACCAGGGTTAGGGGATGGTTCTCGGGTCCCAGGCAGTGCCAGTGGCCAGAGGGCCGAGCTGCAGACGTGCCTCCTGCCGAGTGACCCCAGGAGGGTCGTTCTGGGCCCACCATCACCGCAGGCCCCATGAACAGGGGAGGGATGGTGGGGGGGCCACGTCTCCATCCCTCACCACGGCCAGCCGTGGACGACGCCCAGTCCTAGTGAGTGAAGAGGTGGCGAGCGCAGCTTGTATGAGACGCGGGTGAGCCCCGGGAGGGCCAGCCCATGCCCCCTGGGAAGACGCGGAGTGGACAGAGGCCGAGGACACGCCCCTCGGGAACAGGGCCCCCGAGAAGTGTGGTTCCCGGCACGTGTGGTGGTGAATACCCTTTCACGCGTCTCTGGGATGAGACCACGCGGGATGTGCAAGTCCGTCAGTCAGCTTCCGGGCTCGTCGGCCCCGAGATCGTGGCTCAGACACGGCGCGTGGATTCCTGGCATGGTCGAGATGTGCGGGCCATCCGAGGACACGGAGCGGCTTACCCGGAGTCCGAGTGCCACCCCGACCTAGAGCGTGGATCTGTGGGCAGGGCACCCACATACTCAGCAGGGGTGCACATAGAGATCACGTGACACTCCCTGACCCCGTGCCTCGGTTTCCCTTGTAGGTGTGAGGGCAAGCGTTGAAGCTGACAGAAAATAAAACGTGTCACGGTAACAGGAGGAAGTGTGGTTTGTAACGCAGCACACGGTGAGGCCCGACTCCCCGACTAAGGCCCCGCGGCTCCCTGGGAACCAGCTGTGAGTCACACCCTCTCTCCCGGGCAACCCGGGCTTCCAGCCTCCTGTCGGTTGTTTTTGAATTTCTGTTTATGATTTTTTTTTTTCAGGGAGATTTGTATCCATTAAAGTTACTGAGAATAAGGATAACTGGTCATGTACAGCTGTTATGTGTGCACACACATGTGTATGTGGGTGTGTTCCTGGTGTGGGAGTGTGCATGTGTGTGCACACGTGTGCAGGTACAGGGATGTACACGTGTATGTGCAGGAGTGTGCATGTCTGTGTGTGTGTAGAAATGTGCATGTGTGTGCCAGGGTGTGCAGGGGTGTGCATGTGTGTGTGTGCGTGGATGTGCACATATGTGGGGGTGTGCATGTGTACAGAGGCCTGCAGGGGGTGTGCGCGTGTGTGGACAGGGGTGTGCACATGTGCGGGGGTGTGCACGTGTGTACAGAGGTGTGCACATGTGTGCGGGATTGTGCACGTGTGTGAGGGGGTGTGACGTATGTAGGAGTGTGCGGGGTGCACACATGTGTGCAGGGTGTGCCTGTGTGTGTACAGGGGCGTGCACATGTGTGCAAGGGTGTGCACGTGGGTGTGCGGTGTGTGCCTGCACGTTCACATGTGCGTGCTTGGGTGTGCGCGTGTGTGCATGTACCCCCCTGTGCACATGTGTGGGTGTGCATGTGTGCAGAGGCGTGCACGTGTGTGCAGGGGTGTGCACGTGTGTGTCCGTGTCCATGTCAGTGCACAACGACCTCACACAGCTAAAGTAAAGGTCAACCCTCGTGGCCACAGGTTGGAGCCCAGGCCCGGCGTGTGGGCAGCGTGGAGTGTGTGAGGCTGTGTGCTGCCCTTCTCTGCATGCTTGTCACTTGGGGGTCGGGCGCCGGGTGAGGGGTCAAGTCCTGGAAAACGCCCAGGTCAGCAAGGGCACATCCCATCACCCAGACCCCTGCGGGAGCGGTGTCGACCCCACAGCGTCGCCTGAGGACCGCGGCACCTCCCTGCGGACGCATGCTTGCACTCAGCAGGCATAGGCAGGGTTGGCTCTCACCATTACACCAACTACATATGTCATTGCACACCCGCACGCACACTCGCGTCCTTGCCTGCTCTCCCCACGTGCGCGTCTTCCACGGCACAAACACTCTTGGAAGTGCAGATTCGGCGGCTGCATCGTCCAGAACGCGGCCACACCACCACCCACCGGCCGTGCTCGCAGGGCGAGGCTCACGCCGCCTGTGACTAACATAAACCGCAGTGGACGCCGCATGAGCCTCTGATCATCTCTGGAATGAGTCCCAGGCGCAGGATTTCTGACAAAACACACAGGCGTGTTCAGGGTCACGATGCATGTAGGATCAGACAGCAGGACTCTGGCCCCACGTGGCGGGGCGTTGGGTGCCACTGCTGCATTAAGGTGCAGTCCCGGTGGAACACCTTGAGCCCTGTGTGTGCCCGGCTGAGGGGCCAACCGCCCTCTCCACGCCCCGCCCAGAGGGGCCCTAAACAGTCCACAGAACTCCCTGCACAAACCTGCACAAAGGCCCAAGGAAGGGACACAGGAAGGGACAGAGGCGGCGCTGGGACCCAGAGCATCTAGACCCTCGAGCCCCAGCCATCCCAGGGCCTGGAGCTGCGGCAGGAGGGCAGAGGGGGACCAACTTCTGCGCATTTGTCCAGTTTTCCAGGTGGCTCTGGGTGGGTGACTGGACCGTCCCCATCCCGGACCAACATTACCTCCCCACAGCTTGCAGGGCCCTGCACTCAGTCCACCAGTGTCCCCCAACATGCTCCTCACGTGGCCTGCACCCCTACACATGCTCCCGCCCAAACCCTGCACCCCTGCTCTGCAAACTCCCGGCACCCCATTGCTCCCCGTGTCCCCGCTCTCCCGGCCAGCATTGGGCCTGGCTGCTCCGGAAGGCACCAGACATGCTGGCCGGTCCGTCTCACTCAGGACATCCGCACGCCCTCCCCTCAGTCACGCTCTAGATGAACTTTTCCCTGTTCCTCCCACTTAACTCTGCGCCCCACCCCACTCCTGTCTCCTGGAATCGAGGTCCCCTTTGTGTCCCCAGTGCAACTGCAGCCCCACAGTGCCTGGCACCAGCAGGCCTCCAGCAGGGTGGTGTGGAGGCGGGCCTGCAGCGTCCAGTTGCAAACACTTCAGGGCTCCGAGCGCGGGGGGACTCCTGGTTTCGGCTCAGGTCATGAGCTCGTGGTTTGTGAGTTCAAGTCCCCTGTCCGGCTCTGCACTGGGTGTGAAGCCTTGGGATTCTCTCTCTCCCTCTGCGCCTCTCCCCTGCCCACAGTCTCTCTCTCTAAAATAAAAAAAATAAAAATAAACAAGCAGTTCAGGGCTCTGGCTGCTTTCGCCGCTTGGGGGAGTCCTCCAGCAGTCCTCTCGAGCAAGCGGCGTTTCCTGACGGAGCTGGACGTGCTTCCTGCCACGCTCACCCTCTGGACCCATGTGAACACGTCCTCCAGCCCCCCCGGGCCCCCCCAGGCCTCCGATCCACCGCGGGCGGCAAACCGCTGCCCTCGAGTCCTCTGGAAGGAGCTCACAAAGCGCTCAGGTGCACACCCGCTGTGCCCAAGCTCCCCGAAGCACGTGGGGCAGGAGGTTCAACTCCAGATCCAACTAGACAGCGATTTAGGGCTGGGGGCCGGGAATAAAACTAGGACAAGAGAAAATCGGCAGGGGACAGGCTGGCAAAACCTCCCATGGTGTCCTGGACCCTCAAGATAAATCGAGGAAAGCAGACAGGATGCCCCTCCCCCCACCACGGGAGGGGCCGAGTCCCCAGTTCCTCTTCATGCAGGGGTGGGGGCCGGGGGCGCAGCGCTGGCGTCCGTCGGTGGTCAGGGCTTGCTGCCCCGCACCCGGTCTCCCCAGTTTGCGTTCGCTCTAATCCGACTCATCTGTCCATATGAATCCTGCTGTTACAAACTCTCACCGGGTTTGGGGGCAGGAGAGTTATGAACCTCAAAACCAAACAAAGAGTGGAGGCTGGATGTGACGCCCACGCCCCGGGCGGCCCCCCAGAGCCGGCCTCCAAGGCCCGCGCAGGCGGCGGGTCACGGGCCTGTGAGCCCTGCCCACACAGGGGCTGCAGGTCAGCGCCCATTGGTGGGCGGTGAACTTGATGGCGGTATTTTACCTTGAAGGCAAATTACATTCAGTGTTAGTTTGCACTTGTATTTTTAGATTTTTTTTTAATTGGCATGAAGTCAAAAGATCTGTTATGAACTAGGAAACATAAAAAAACCTATCAAAAAAAAAGCAGTTTAGGTGAAATAAGTTAAATGAGAACTCTGCCACTAAAAAGATCCCACCGTCTAAATAAGAGGCAGATGTGGGACAGACGGACACATGGAGCTTTTGTCAAGAGTTTGACCACGTCCTGCCCTGCGTGGCCCACTCCCTCCCGGCCCCCTGGGGCAGCACGTGGCACAGATGTGGGGCAGTATCCACGGTGGGCAGTGGCTCTGGTATGAGACCCAGCCTTCCTGCACGGAAGTCCACGGCAAGGGGAAGCAAGGCAGGTGCCACAGTTCGGTGTCCACAAGACGTGAAACAGTCTTCCTCAGACGCCGTGTCTCTTTCCACGTATATTTTCACTGTCTCTCCTGTCTCTCTGGGGAGATGGGCTTCCTGCGGGAGCTGCATCACACGCGGGCTCCACGCACCCGTCTTTCGTTGCTGGTTCGAACGAGCCGTCGCTCAAGCAGCACTCACTGAGGGCTGCTGCGTCCACACGGGACCTTGGGCTCTGAGCAGGGGCAAACAGGCGGGTCCCCTCTGGCCCACCTGGTACCGACAAGCAGGCGGGCCCGGGTAACAAACAGGCATCAACACAGAGCTCGCTCCTCAGAGAGCAGAAGGCCCTGAAACCCAGCAGCACTGGGCCCGGGGGCAGGGGGGAGGTTGGTGGAGAACCTGAGGTCAGAAGAGGCACCAGGAGAGGACAGGAGGGTGCAGGTGACAAGGAGCCACCACTACAGGCGTGAGCAGACGGGGCAGGTCAAGAGCAGTGAGGAGGAGGCCCCTGGCCACACTGGGAGGGGCGCGTGCAGACGATCCGGTCCCTGCAGGCCCGGGGCAGTGAGGACCAGTGGTGGCGGACCACTGAGCAGGACACGGCGGGTGGGTGGCTCAGGGCTCGCACGCATGTCGGGGTCCCCAGAGCGGGCATGGCTGGCAGCCACGGTTCAGACGAGGGGCTCTGTGCCCGTGTTTTAATTGGGCAGGTGCTGTGCACCGAGCAGGAAGTAGACTAAAAACTGAGTACCTGCCGTGGACGTCCCATCGGGACGTGGTGGGTGGAGTGTGGTGCTCGGGAGCCGTGGAGCAGACCCCACCTGAGCCAGGAGCCCCGCCCCATCAGGACCTGCCCGACACCCTCCTCCACGAAGGCCCCCCTCACCTGCAGACTCACATGCACGCACGCAGCTTAAAACCACTGGGGCGCAGGACCACGGGGAGGACAGGGCACCCGGGAGCGTAAGCAGCCCTCGGGAACAGGCCCCCGGTGGGGACAGAGGCAGGTCCCCATGGGGCTGACCCACCTCGAGGGGCACCCTCTCCAGCCAAACCACTGGAGGTAACAGGCCACGTACAGTTAGAACCAGACCCCGAGAGCTCTGTCACAAACGATTGACCCAAGACTTCCAGAAACAGAGGCGGGCTGGTCCCGGCCCCTGTGGTGGCCCTCCGGATGGGGCAGCATGACGAGGAGGGGCTCCCGGAGCATGTGGCCCCTCCCCTGCAGGTCAGAGGGGAAGGCTGGCTGGGGGTGAGCACCTGGGGAGGGGCCGGAGGGTGGCCCACAGACCAGCACGCGGCCACCAAGCTCCCCACGACGCGGCTTCCTCACGCAAGAGGCCAGAGTTCGGTAAGCAGACAGGAGCCCAGACCGTGACGTCACCCAAGGGCTTCTGTCTGGGGCTGCGAACCTGGCCAACAGCAAAACACAGCCACCCACAGGGTCCCCCAGGGAAAGGAGGAAACACCCAGCACAGGACCCCTCTCCACCGACGCCCTCTCCCTGCACTGATGCCCTCTAGCTCATGTGACTCTGCAGCCCCGGACTGGGGTCACATTCAGGCCTGGCCTGGGGTAACGTCCCAGCCTGGGGTCACGACCAGGCCTGGGGTCATGCCCAGGGCTGGGGTCACTCGGCTTGGGGCTGCACTTTCTGGTTGGGGCCCAGGATGGTTAAGGACAAAGTGCCGAAGGGACAGCCTCAGACATGTGTTTTCAAATTGGGAAGAGCATCACTGGTCTAATTTTCTGTGAAATGGCACCGGGCAGTGACTCCACCCACAGAACCTGCACGGAAAGGCGCGGCGGACAACAGGACAGCACAGTGGACGACGGAATAGCACGGCGGATGGCCCCCTGCGGGCACAGGAGGGGAACCTGGCTGCCTGGCCCACTCGCAAGAACTGCCGTCTGGAAAAGCCCGGGGACGGGCTGGGCCCTGCGGCTTCTGAAGGCCACCAGGTGCAAGGAGCTGTCAGCTCGGGCTCAGCGATGGGCCGAGGGCCAGACGAAGGCCCTCCGGCTTCTGGAAACTGCTCTCCCCCCTGTGAGCCCGTGGGGGCCGGGGAACCGCCACCTGGCCCTGTGGTGAGTGAGCTTGGCCAAGGGGCCGAGGGCTGTGTGCGTCCTCTGGCAGGAACAGCGTCTGCTGCCGGGAAGGGGCTCAGAGGGAGGAGTCCCCGAAGGCAGCAGAGGACCCCAGATTCCCATCCCCCATCGGAATGAGCTGCAGGGACGTCCCAGCCCAGAGTCTGGAGAGCCCACCTTCTGAGAGCCACTCAGCCGGTTTCTGAGACGTCACAGCCTTTAGAGGGAGGTTCTGGTTTTTCTCGAGAGGTTTCCAGGGACATCCCCATAGGGGGCTGGTGGCCCTACTTGTGACCAGGTCAGAAGTGAGCGTTCCGGGGGTGGGGGTGGGGGATTGGACCCCCACCCGCAGCTGTTCCCTGACCTACTGAGACTGTCAGTCTCTGTTTCAAAATGACAAAGTTTGTGGGTTCTATCTCACCGGCCCGGGCCTCTGTGCCAAGGAAAACTTTGCCCACATTGGAAATCCGTAAATAAGGACTCCAACCTAAGGTTTTTGTGAGCTTAAACGTTCCAGTGAAAATACTTGGGCAGTAACCTACCTTGAGAAGTCCGGTGTAAGAAACGAGCATTCCTCTCATCTGCACAGGAGGTGGCCGGCTTGCCCCGCGTCTCCAGGCCCCTCCTGGGCTGTCTGTGTTTTCCGACCTGGCTTTCCCGGCCTCAAACCCACGTCACAGGCCAACGAGAAATCTCCCGACGGAGGAGACAGGGTCAGAGGCTGCCTCGCCCTCCAGGAGAGGCACCGTCGGGTGCCCTTGGATCCTCCCACAGGGCAGGGAGCCATGCAGAGGCCGCTGGGGGCCCGGACACCTTTCCACTTGGAGTCGGTGGGAGGGAGAGGCGCTGGGCCACTAGAGCAGGTTTTACTGGACTTGAAAAGAAAAAGAGTGACATCCGCTTAAACTATGCCATAAACACCTTTCATGGGACGGATGGAATGTGGCCGGCCTCGCTACCCCACAGTCAGCAGCCCCCACGGCCCACAGAGCAGGTCTGTGGGCGACGTGTCCCCACGCCCAGGACGGCCCTGCCACACCGCGCCGGGGGCCTCGTCTCCGCCATCCCCGAAGCACCAGCTCGGCTTGGCCCCCTCCTCACTGCTGTTCCTGGACTCCTCCTTCCTATTCACAACAGGTGTGAAAACAAAACCACCCATTTTGTGCCTGGCTGTGGGGCATCGGGCTTCTTCTGGGGGGGCTGGGGCTCACCACGGTCCTGCTCGATCCCAAGAGTCCCGTGCCCTGGGCTCCCCTCACTCTAAGAGCAGCCGTGGTAAGACACCCAGAATTCCCAAACGAGCGTCCAGGCAGGGGGAGTCTCCCTGAGGCATGAACTTCCTGCTCGCATGTTTAAGTCGTCGTAAAATACACAAAACATAAACTCCAGGACCATGACGACCTTCAGCGGCACAAACATCGAGATCATTCACGGTGCTGCACGACTGTCCCCACCACACATCTCCATTCCCCGTTCCCCGGCAGGACGGAAACTCTGTCCCCACTAAACACTGACTCCCCCCCTGCCCCCCCAGCCCCTACTCTTCTCTCCATGATCTGATGGCTCCAGGGACCTCCTACCCGGGGGACCACACAGCGTGCGCCCCACTGCTGCTGGCTCGTTTCACATGGTGCAAAGTCCTCCAGGTTCATCCATGTGGTAGCGGTGCCTCTTTACAGCTGAATGACACTCCACTGTATGGATGGCCCCCTGTTTGCCTGTGCACTCATCCATCACGGACCCTGGGCCGTGCCTGCCTCTGTGAAAAAAGCTGCTAGAACATGGGCACACAAGGGTCTTTTGGGGACCCTGCTTCCACTTCCTTGGGGAATATACTCAGTCTTCACTATGTTTTTATACAGGACTTCATATTTCCCTAAGCCTCTTTTTACACAAGTTTGTGACATTTAACTCATTCATTAGTTGAGATATACTAGCAGAGGAAGGAAGGAAGGGGGAAGGGGAGGGAGGCTCCGTGCGTCCTCGCCACCTCCCTGGACCCAGGCCTGCATTCTGGTCTCACTTTTCCTCAGTGAGGCCCTGGCCTAGGGACAGGCTGCTGTGGGCCCTTCCCACAGGGACCTTCCTCATGACCCGCAGGCCGCGTTCTGGGCTCTCTGAGGCCGACTGGCACCGAGACCCGGGCTCCTCAGCGGGAGGGACTGCTCATAAGCTCCAGGTTCCGGAGACTTGCAGCCGGCAGACTCCAGGGAGCCTGCAACCCCTCATCCCTCCCCGTGCTCCCCAGATCTGCCGCCCCCCCCCCACACCCCTGCCTTTGGTTTTGATGGTTTGTCCTCTCCTGGTCCATGCGACGGGTACCAGTTGGGCCCCCAGGGTTCTTGCCCTGCGGCCTCCTGCCCCCACGTTGCCCCTTACAACCAGTTTGCTCTGGGGCGCCAGGGCCACTGCCCATAACCACACTGGGTGGTGGGTGCCGGCCAGGGCAGCAGCGGGGAGTCGGGCTCTGGAGGTCCCCGTGGGCGGCCCTGCTCCTCCCCGTCACTGGGGCTCAGACCTCAGCTGCTCCCTGCACCCTGGGCCCCGCGGTGGATCCCAGCCCTTCCTCAGGCCCCTCCCCCCCTCTGGGCGCCGTGACAGCACAACCTCTCGTTAAAGCCTGATTCCTCTCTTTCCCTGTGTAGTAAACTGGATTTTGCCTTTTTTATTTGGGGGATGCTATAAATACAGAAAAACACATTTCATCTTGCACACATAATTTTCAAAGGTCCAATTGTGCCCCCGTGTGGTGGCAGGAAAGAGCTGGAACAGAGAAACCTACGGGGCGAGTCTCCAGGGCCTGTGGGGTCCTCAGCAACCAGAGAGAACCAGGGACGATGGCAGGCCACGCCGGCTTCTGAATGAAACCCCACCTAGTTACCTTGCTCATTCTTTTTTTAAATTTTTGTATTAAAATTTTTTTTAATGTTTATTTTTGAGAGAGAGAGGAGAGAGAGAGAGCAGGGAGAAAGAGAGACACAGAATCGGAAGCAGGCTCCAGGCTCTGAGCTGTCAGCACAGAGCCCGACGCAGGGCTTGAGCCCACAGACTGTGAGATCATGACCTGAGCCGAAGTCGGACGCTCAACCGACTGAGCCCCCCAGGCGCCCCACCTTGTTCGTTTTTTAAGACCAGATATTATGTCTATTATCTGATTTATTCACTTACTTATGTCCTCAACAAATATTTCTCTTCTTTTTAAGTTTATTTATTTTGAGACAGAGACAGAGAGAGAGAGCGCGCGTGCGTGCACGCATGAGTTGGGGAGGGGCAGAGAGAGAGGGAGAACCCCAAGCAGGCTCCACCCTATCAGCACAGCGCCCGACATGGGGCTCGAACTCACAACCCTGGGATCATGGCCTGAGCAGAAATCAAGAGTCTGACCCTCAGCCGATGGAGCCGGCAGGCGCCCCTCCCCCAGCACGTGATGCAGGAAATGAGGTCCCCGTGCAATACGCTCGGCCGCTGGGGTTTGTCCTCCTCACAAAGGCAATGACTCAGCATGGGAATCCCCTCCCCCAAATCGCAACACGTCGTGGTCTGGAGAAGTCTCCCAGAGCTGGCGGTCGCCACGACAGAAGGAGGTTCTGTGTCCGTGTCACTGGGTGCGGAGGGTCCGGAGGCCCTGGAAGACGTGCAGACAGTGCTGGCGTCACAGGACCAGAAGCCAAATGCCTTCGCTCCGGGAACCAGTTTAGTTACAGCTGCTCTCGATGTCAGCTTCCTAATCTAGGAAATGGGGATAAAACCTCTTAGTTCACAGGATTGTCACTAAAATGAGGTCAGGCACCGAGGGCTGAGGGCTCCTTAGGGCAGGCACCGGAGGTGAGGGCTGGCCACAGGAAGAGTTTGCAGAACGCTGAGTGACTCACCTACTAAAGTTTATTTCCAAGCACCTGATTTCCAGGTTTCAGAATTGTTGGCTAAGTCCACCAGCTGCTCTCTGCCCCCAAGGAGCCCCCCACGCCTCCCCCTCTGTTCCCGCTGTGCTCGGGGTGACAGGGTTAGGAGCCGAAGCACGCACCGGGAGCCTCTAATTCTATAAAGGGCCAGCTTCCTGATTGCATTAGCGGCATGAGGAAGTTCCAAATTACTGAGGGGCCGTTCGCCCCTGCCCAGCTCTCCGAGAGCAGGAAATAAATCAAAGCCCTCTCGCTCAGAGGCTGGGAGAAGAGGAAAGGGGTTGAAAACACCCCCTGTGGATCAGCAGGGGGAGGACTCCCAGCCCCTAGGAGGGAGGGTAGTTTCTACACCTTTCTGAAAGTGGAATTCCCCATTCTCACTGCGTTTAAGGGATCTCGTCTGAACCCTCCCGCAATCCTTCCCCCAGCACTGTCCCCAAGCCTCAGCTGCTTGAGCATCCCCGCACAAGTCGTGTCACTCGTGCTATCAGTTATTTAATGAATGCATGACGTTATTATTAATGAATCTTTTTTTTGAGAGAGAGAGAGAGAGAGATGAGAGAGAGCATGTGTGCAACCTGGGAAGGGGCAGAGAGGGAGAGAGAGAATCCCAAGCCGACTCCATGCTCAGTGCAGAGCCTGACCTGGGGCTTAATCTCATGACTCTGGGATCATGACCTGAACCCAAATCAAGAGTCGAATGTTCAACCGACTGAGCCACCCAGGCGCCCCATTTTTTAAACTTAGTCTTATCCTAAGTAAAATAAGTAATCTCATGGGCTGTGGTTTTTTTTCTATTTCACATTCAAACGAATACACAGTAACTAACTATATAGTAAGTAATGTTTGTCCAAATGCTACCTAAAGAGCCTCTTGTACGGAAGGATTCAGTGTAGCAATTTTGGGAAACTGTCTTGGAGAAAGTGCTCGCCTTCCGAGGAGCCGGCAGAAGCCCGCCAGCCTCCGCTCTCCCAGGGCAGCCCCACGCGGTGCAGGAAAATCTGCTGGAGGAATGTCTCCACCTGGTGGCGGTCGCCTCTCATCACCCCGGGGCGTGAGCCCTGCCTGGGTGAGGGGCTTGGGGTTTCCTTTGGTGGGGGGGGGGGATGAAGAAGTTCGGGCACTGGCGGTGCCGGCTGCGTGACTTTGTGAGTACACTAAAACCCGCTGAACTGTACACTTTAAAAGGATGAATTACACGGCACAAGTTACATCTCAATTTTTAAAGAAGTCTTGTGAAAGCATTCAGGACGGCAGAAAGAAAAAACTCTCCTTACCGTCTCCTGTGAATTAAATTCTCTACAGCACAGTGAGGGTGTCTTTATCTGTGCTTTGTCTTGTGCATATCAGGTTTACATTCCAGGGACCAGAGGGCTTAAAAATAGAAGTGGGTTTTTTTATTCGTGTGTTTGTAAACCACATTTACAGTTCCTATTAAACACAATTTTCCCAGATTCTTTCAGCTGACATTCTAAAAAGTTGTTTCTTTTTAAGGCTACTTCTCCCTACAACGTGCTTTCAAGCTGCAGTTGCACAGATTGGAAATGTGCGGCATATGCCTTTGCTCTTGCTTTGCAGCAGACTTGGTGGGTGGGGTTAAATTATGATTTTTATTCTAAGGGGAGGCTAAGAAACATCTGCTGCTTGATGGAAACCATGTGTTATTACAAGACACTACGTCAGGCGTTTTAACATGACATACTCCTTACAATTACACTTACTAAACAGAATACCATTACAGAAGCCCCACTAATGTTCTCATCACACACCAACTCAGGAATCTTCCCCTGTAACTCATAGGGGATTGATCAGTGCAATTATTTTGTAAAGGTCTTTGTCAGCAGATTCAAAATAACCAGAAACAGTAATTATTATTATTTAGGATTCAAGTGTTAATTTTCCAGCTGAGATGCAACCCCAGCCATCCACAGCTACAGGTGTGGATGGAGAGGAAAACAAAGCCGCGTGTGCACGGCACATTTTCAGAGAGGGGGAGCACCCCCGGACTCTCTGTCCAGCAAGGGGGGGGGCAGGTGCTCCCACTAAAATGCGCTGGAAATACGGGCCTGAGACCTGCAGAGAATCTGTCACCGCCACAGCTTGTGTCCTCATGACCCTGCTGGTCCTTCGTGTCAGCGAGCTTCAGGCAGAAAGGGCCCTCGTGGGGTAGACAGAAGCGCAGGCCCCCCCATCTGCCCCCAGGAGGGCTCAGCTGCCCAGCCTCAGCCTCAGCATGAGCCCCTGGGGCCCCAGTGCCTCAGCCACAGGGACACCCCCCCCCCCGGGACTCACCCTCCCAGGGACCCACCCCCTCAGGGACCCACACAGGCCTCAGTGGCTCAGCTGCAGGGGCCCACCCCCCCCCAGGGACCCACCCCCAGAGGGACCCACCCCTGCAGGGGCCCACATGGGCCCCAGTGCCTCAGCCTCAGGGACCCACACCCGAAGTCTGAGTGGGGCAGGAAGGAAAACCCTAGCAGCATCTGGTGACAGCCCTGACAGCCCAGGAGAGGTCCCCTTCCACGGAGGTTGGTTCTAAACACACCTCATGCCTGCAAGTCCACTTGTGTGTCAGCGAGGCTGCAACATACGGGGCCGTCTCCCCATGACGTGAGCAGTGCTAAGACCAGGAGACCTTGAGCTACACTGACCAAAAGAAAAGAGGTCCGACTGCAAAGCCAGAGATCAGAGAGGAGGGGTCTCTCCCAACCACAGACATGCAAGGGGTGCAAGGGGTAATAGGGAAACGTCACGGACAGCATTGCGCCAACAAAGATGAAATGGACAAGCAGCTACAAAGACACAAATGAGCCAAAAAAAATCTACCGTCTGGTCTTTGTTGAGCATCGAAAGTACTTCTGGAGCGCCAGTGTCTCTGATGAACGCTGACACAAAGCCCTTCACAAAATATCAGCAAACCAAACCCAAAAGCATATAAAAAGGATTATAAGCCATGACCAATCGGAGTTTATCCCAGGAGTGCAGAATGGACGAGCATCTGAAAATCGATCAATCGGTAAATCTGGAATAAATATGATTGACAAACTCTAATATCTATTCACAGTTTTTAAAGAGCAACTCTCAAGAAACTAGGAAAAGAAAGGAATGCCCTCAACCTGGGAAAGGACACGTAAAAACAGCCTCCAGCTCCCATCACGATAGATTTGATGAAAGACTTGAGTGCTTTCCCTCCCAAAACTGTGAACAAGGCAAAGGTATCTGCTCTCACCACCTCTACTCAGCTTGTGCAGGACCTTCCCAGCAGGGCAATAACCATATCCCCTTAAAGAAAGGAAGAAAGGGAGAAAACAAGAGAAAGGAGGAGAAATTAAAGCCATAAATATTGAAAAGAAGAAAGAAAACTATTTACAGATAACCTGATCCTATATAGAGAAAATCTTAAGACTTCTACAAAAAACGACAACCAGAACTAATAAATGAGATTATCTTAACAAGACCGCAGGATACAAGATCATTCTGCAAAACAATCAATCCGATTTCACATAGTATCAACAACCTGAAAATTAAATTAAGAAAACAATTCCGTTTACAATAGCATCAAAAATAATAAAATACTTAGCACTAAATGTAACAGAAGAAATGCAAGATTTGTTCACTTAAGACTACAAAACATCGCTGAGAGAAATTATAGAAGATTTAAATAAGATACATTCCATGTTCATAGATGGAAAGATTCAGCATTATTTATATTTGAGGTCCCCACAAACTGGTATAGACTGGATACAATCACTACCAAAATCCCAGCATGTTCTTGTAGAAATTGACAAAGTTATCCTATTATTTTTATGGACATGAAAAGGACCTAGAACAGCCAAAACAACTTTGAAAAAGAACAAAGTTTGAGAATTTACGCTATCGGATTTCAAACTCATGCCGTAGTCAAGGTCAGCTGGTGTTCACAATAGGACAGGCAGGTCAGTGGATTAGAACTTGAAATCGAGGGGCGTTCATGGTCCATGTGGTAAAATGTAACACAAAACAACATTGTAAAGGGTCACTGGAGAGAGATTTCTTTCTGCTAAGGACTCCCGCAACCCTGTAGTGTGTCCTCATGTCTATCTTGTGCTGGATTCGGGACAGAGAACGAATTGACCGGCAATGACCCCACCCCGTTCTCTGTTCTGAATCACACGAAGATGTTCATCTTGGGACCTGTTTTTTAGACACTCTTTCCAGTGGCTGTAATGGAAACTTGGCAGTCGTGATGGGAGAAGCAAGTTAGAAGGTAATTTGTACATAAATTACATGTGGAATTTATACAGGAAGATTACTTCCTTTAACACGACATTTAACATTTTTTATTACGAAAGTCTTCAGAACGTATGCAAAATGCTGTTCTTCACGCTCTCGCTCCAAGCCCACCTACCATTCCCTCTGCCGGATTCTGAGAAGCAGATCCCAGGAACCATACTCTTCCATCTGTAAATATTTCAGCACATGTCTCTAAATGATAAAGAGTCTTTTTAAGCCAATCATCAAATAAATTAGCAGTAATATCCCAAAGGAATCGCTTTAGTAAACAGAAAAACCCTCTCATAAGCTGCGTGGACTATCCACATTAAAAGACACCTCTTTTAAAAGTCTTTTTTACACCCATCTCGCGATGTAAAATCAAATGAGCTTTACGGTTATTTTCCCCAAAACACGTACTTTCTTGTACGCAGCGGCCGGTGGCCCGCCGGGGCTGTGCCAGCGTGACATACAAGGTGAAGACAGTGCATCAGGGCAGGCAGCGCGCCCACTCCTGGGGGCCCTGGGGGCCGCCTGGGAAAGCCGCGAGCGGCCTGCAAGCTCTCCGGCTGTCAGAAAGGCTTACTGTCTCGTTCTAAACCTGCTAAAGTGGGCCTTTAAAAGAAAACCTGTGACTTAGGGAATCAGATTCACTCTCAAATATGTTTTCTTAACACCTGACTTGAAATAATAATTTAAAAAGTTAAACCCAAGCCATGGGGGGAGACTCAAACAGTACAAGACGTCAGTGCCACGTCTGCCTGCTGTAATCTATACACCCAGGCAGAATCGAGGCAGATCAACCCTTCTAACTCTGTGGCTGTCACTAGAGTCATCATCCTATAGATATTCTGGCAGAACCAGCCCCAGACTTGACTGCATCCCTGTCCCCTGGGAAGCAGGACAATACAGAAAAGGAGCAGAAGGAGTCGTGGCCTATTTCTGATCTCGTGGTCACCTGGTCACTTCGAAGTGCTAGGAAGAGCCTCTGGAAAAGTCACTGTTTGTATAAAATGCACCTGAAAATGCACCTGGAACGTGCCACAGGCCACGAGCGTGGGCCACTTTGTGGCATGGTTAAAGGGAAGGTTTGCGATGGATGCTTGGAAAACAGTAGGTTCCAGTCTTTCTCCAGATGGGCCTGCTCACGGGGACACCCACAAGCGGCTTCATCCCCGACGCTCCTGCTCTGGAGACTGCCAGCCCCGTTTCCCTTCTCCCGGTTGTCAATCCCTTTCCCAGATTCACTCACTACTGAGTCCCTTAAAAAAGGGGGGGTGGGGAACCGGTAGCCTGTTCCTTTTAGTGAAAATGCACCTGTTTTCCCTACTCCCCCCTTCTCACAGAGCCACCGCGGGGACAGTGAGGGGCTGTGCAGCCTGGCACGGGCACACAGAGATGGCCAAAGGTTGACTCAGGCACAAGGCTTCTGGTGCTCACAGGGCCCAGGGGACACGGCCAATCGGCCACGCGCAGTGTCATAGGACCGTTGGGAAGCCCATCCCTGATGCCGCAGACGCGCTGTCTGTTCGCAGGCCCCTTATCTCACGGAGCTCTATCTCCCCCATGACTCAAGACTGCCTGTGGTCACATCTCTCCTTCCCAGATGGGCTTCCGCTACCAGGGCCCTGTGCCCTGACCTTTTCCACCTGCCACACACATCCAAATACAAGGGACTGTGAGCTGACCACTCCTCTAAGGTCAGTGCCATGTGCCTGGAAAAATAGGGCAAAACAGGGGCGAGGAGCTCGCTCTCCTTCCGTCTATTTGATCTGATTACAAACAGAGGAAAAATCAAAGGGAATATTTCTACTTTGGGCAGGAGGGCAGTCAAGACACTGTGAAGGGCCCTCACACTACACCACAATTCGATTCTAAGGCTTGATTTTCATGGCAGAACTGGGTTTACAGGAAGCAAGCGGTATCCCAAGACTCCCAAACCAGGGAAACCCTCACCAACTGGACGCAGGGAAGGGAATGTGACTCAGAAAACACAAAAAGTGGGGTGCCCTCAGAGAACCTGCCGAATCAGGACCATCTGGGGCTGTACAAGCGGGGGGAAGGCCCCTGGCAGCAGCAGGGGGTAACTCCAGACCCCTTCCTGGAAGATTCTAGAAGTGCCCCCTCCTTGGGCCCTCTGCCTTAGCAAGAGTCACCAGACTCCCACAGATTCCCATCTCCTGAATACGAGCTCGCAGAGAGCACAGCCATAGGAAGAAACCACGACTATGAACAAGAGACAGAAGGAACAAAGGCAAACAAAACAGACGTAAACCCACTATGACATCAGTTATTTAAATGATCAGATTCAGTATCTTAAAAATTAAATGTGAACTATTAGGGGGAAAAGAATTACCGAAAAAAAAATTAGCAAGGAAAAATAGACTATAAATGAACAGGCATATTAAATGAAAAATATAATTTTGGAAGCCTCAAAGGATAAGTCAGCAGATTCTACACAGATGAAGAGAGAGTAATAAAGTGGAGGCTCATCTGAGGAAATCCCCCCGAGTGCTAAATGCAGAAATACGAAGAGGGAAAACGTAACAGAGATCGAGAGAGAAATTATGGTATAAGAAGGTTTAACAACTATATCTATTCAGACTTCCACACAGACTAGAAAGGAAGGAGGAATGTTCAAAGAGATAATGCTTGAGAATTTCAAGAGCTAATGAAATTTGTCAATCTACAACATACACTAAACAGAATAAAGGAAAAGAAATCTACCCCTAAACACACGGCAATGAAATTATAGAACACCAAAGAAAAAGAGAAGACAGATCACCCACAAAGCCACAACGATCAGACTCACAGACTTTCAACAACAAAACGCGGAAACCAGAATCCGATGGGAACTGTCTTCTCATGACAAAGATCGCCATCACCCTATAGCTGTATGTCTACCAAACCAGCCTTCCATGACAAGAACGAAATGAAGCATTCTCAGATAAACAGAGAGCCTAACGCCAACAGAACCTTTCTAAAGGATGCAACCCAAGAAGGGGACAAGGATGCAGTCCAGGAAGGGGGCTCCAATCCCATGAGCAGGTTATGACCTACTCCGTGCAGCGGAACATGTACAAGTATGTATTATATGCTACACATCACAGGTCCATCACACGTTACACAAATAGTTTAGATATATGTTACATATCCATTATTGTAACAGAACTAGTTCTTTTTCACTGGAATGGTTCTCTTTCCTAACAAATTTGTTACTTAAAAAGACTAAGACATGAAACGTACGAAAACATGGTGAACAAATAAACTGGTAAATATATGTTAAATAAAAACATTGTCTACAAAATAATAACTACCTAATTTGGGGATATAAAAACACAGAACCAAAATACTGGACAATTACAGTGTGTAAATCTAGAGAAGAGCAGTATTTTAAGGCCTATATATTGTTTGCAAAGAAATTGGTTACAATATTAGCTTTACATTTAGTAAGTTAGGAATGCAAAGTAAAATTTCAATGATGATAATCAAAAGAATAAAAATGGAGTAAGAAAAATAAAATAAAATAAAATAGAAAAGCAGATTTCAATATATCACCAAAGAGGAAAAAGAGATGATAAAGGAGAAAATGTACTCATAGAAACATGAGGTTAAATATAAATGTACTAGGCTTAGCAGCTAAAAGATAGACATTATAAGAATAACTCATAAAAGTCTAAGCGAGATAGACTGTGTAAGATGCATACGTAAACTTAAGGTATACAAACATTAAAAGTAAAAATGAAGAATATACCAGGCAAGCGAGAATATTCCAGGCAAGAATAACCAGGAAAGTTACGACCGTCATAGTACTTCAAACAAAATATCTTTTAAGAGATAAGCATTGGGGCACCTGAGTGACTCAGTCAGTTACGTGTCCGACTTCGGCTCAGGTCACGATCTCTTGGTTTGTGAGTTCGAGCCCCAAGTCGGGCTCTGTGCTGACAGCTCAGAGCCTGGAGGCTGCTTCGGATTCTGCGTATCCCTCTCTCTGCCCCTCCCCGCTTGTGCTCTGTCTCTCTCTCTCAAAAATAAATAAACATTAAAAAATGTTTTAAATTAAAAAAAAGGAGATAAACATCGTTCAGGGTACAGAGGACTCCACGCAATGAAAAAGGGTCGCTTCATCAAGGATATAAAAATTCTAAATCTGAATTCCTTTAGTTAACAGCCTCCCCCCACTCTCTCTACACACACACAAACACACATGAACACACAAACACACACATACACACATACACACAAACACTCCAGGGAGAAACTGGCAAATTCACAACCATCCAGGAGATTTCAACTTGTTTCTCAACCACTGCTTAGTCAATCAGAAAAATATGTAAGCCCAGGAGATTTGAATGACACATCCAACAAGCCTGATTTATTGCATAGATACAGAACCCTGCATCAAATAAGGGAAGAATACATATTCTTTTAAAGCACATATTAACCCTACATTGGAATTATACCAATTGCATTAAATTTCAAAAAAGTAGCATCATTCAGAGTATTGTATCTAACTATAATGTGGTTAATTTAGAAGTCAACGATAAAAAGATGGATAAAAATGCCCAAGCATGCGGACATTCTAAAATATACTTCTAAATAACTGATTTGTCGAAGAAAAAGATAATGGATATGAAAGAACAGATGATTGACAATAAGATCACATATCAAAACGAGTAGAATGAAGCAAAAGAGATACTTAGTAGGACACTTATGGCATTGGAGTTTTACTTAAGAAGATAGGCCAAAATTAAGGAATTAAACAGAAGAACTTCGAAAGATTAACAGGTGTAAGATCAGTCCACAAAAATCTCTCACATTTTTATATGCCAGCAACAATCAACTACAGAAGGCTGTAGTTTAAAGTATCCTGTATCAACAAAGGTATCAGCAAAAAAATAATAATAATAAGGTAACTAGGAATAAATCTAACAAAAAATGTGCAAAACTGGGTGGCTCAGTCCATTGAGCATCCGACTCTTGATTTGGGCTCAGGTCATGATCTCATAGTTCGTGAGCTCAAGCCCTGTGTCAGGCGCTGCACTGACAGTGTGGAGCCTGCTTGGGATTCTCTCTCTCCCTCGCTCTCTGCCCCTGCCGCACTTGCACTCAGGCTCTCTCTCAAAATAAATATTTTTTAACGTGCAAGTCCTATATGGAGAAAATTATAAAAGTCTCATTAGAAGACATTAAAGAGAGGCTAAAGAAGTGGAGTGGTAAACTGTGTTTATGGATGGGACAATTCAAGTCACAAAGATGTCGCTTCACCCCAAATTGATTTACAGACTCCATATAGTTCTGATCGAAACTCTAACAGGTTTCGCCAATAATCCTGACACACTAATTCTAAAATGTATGAAACAACAAAGGCCAGAATATCCACAAAGCTTGTGAAGAAACTTCCCAGATACCACGACTTATTGTGAAGCCACAGCAATTGGCACAGTGCAAGCATCTAAAACAAGCTTGTGCATTTATGGGGACCTACCGTCTCGAGATGCATCACAGAAACAAAACAGAACATCCAAAATAGGCTTGCGCACTTATGGGGGCCTACTGTATACCAGAGACGCATCACAGATCAGGAACACAGGATAAGCGCCCCCGTGCGTGGGGCTGAACAGCTAGCCACCCCGTGGGAAAGAGTTCTGATCAATGCCTTACACTATACACAAAACATCCATTTCTTATTACTTAAGGACTTAGCTGTCAAAGGCAAAGTTTTACAGGTTTTTAGAAGTTAAAAAGGAAGCTATCTTTATGAATCCAGGTGAGGCAATACATTCCTAAAATTAAGAAATTCTGTTCATCAAAAGATTTCATAAAGGAAATTAACAAACAAGGCAAACATCGGAAGACGATGTGGGTAACATATAAACAAGAAAGGTGTTCAGAAGCCGTAGGAACTATACAGATCAATAAGAAAACAAACAACCCGACAGACAAGTGATCGAGAAACACGGACAGGCATTGCAGACGAAAGGCAAGTAAACCACAGGAAAAATGACTTAGCCAGAACGGCTATTGGAAGAATGCAGGCTAACTTGCGTGTAACGTTGTTGCATGTGCTTGTGTTACACAGACCATCACCTAGACTGGCAGAGAGTAGAAAGCGTGGCACAGAGCTGCTGAGGGCGTGGTGGGCGCACACACTGAGGCCGCCGCTGCAGGAAGGGGGTTTGGTGTTGCCCCGTAAATGTTCATTCACCTGCTCTGGGATCCAGCAGCTCCACCCTCAGACACTAGCTCAGAGGCACCGGGAAGCATGCAGCACTTTTCATAAGAATCCAAAACAACCCCAGTGTCCAAGAGAATGGTAAATGCACCCTGTCACACCCCACAGTGCGCCGTCAGAGAAGTCACAATAAACGAACTGTAACCACGTAAAGTAATACGGATGAATTCTGGATACGTAATGATGAATGAAAAAGCCATTCAGACAACACAACACCCGTATATGTGATGCGTGTTTGTAAACCTCAAAAGTAAGCACACCCGCATCCACGCACACGCGTGCAGTGAAACCCCACCTAAAGGGAGCACGACAAACACAACATTGAGGGAATCGGGGGTGGGGTGGGATTGCGGGGAGCACACAGGCAGTCGTAACAAGATGCGTAACGCCGTAGACTGAGGTCGTAGGACGAGCTCCCACACGGATTCTGGTGTCCACTGGATTTACGTGCTTTGTCCAAGTAAAGGCGATTAGGCGTTAGCACTGATGCTCACCTGCGCTCCCTGCTCCCCACTCCTGTCTGTCTCACAGAAACACTGCCTCCCCAACCCCCACCCAGGGCAGCGGCCAGCTCCCTCCCCACTGGCCAACATCAGCCTGGGTCTCACTGGAACTCGCCACAGCCTTTGACTCCTTGCCGGCTCCTCCTTTCTCTGCCTACATCACGTGGCCACCTTTCCCACACAAGAAGCGCTGCCCTCGCTTAGTGCCATCTTCAGTGCCCAGTGTCCCCAGGAATCTGCACCCCATCCCTGCTGTTCCACCCGCTGCCTGGCTCCACCGCGTGTCTGAGCAGCTCAGACCTGACAGCCGCCAAGGGAACTCATGGTCTCCCTTCCTGGCTAATGTGTCTTCTTCCAGGGGGCAGTTTCGTCTCCTCCTTCTCACTAATGTGCCCAGCAAGCGACAAGACCTGGTGGTTGCAACTCAGAAACTCTCCCTGCAACCCCTTCCATCTGTTGAGACAACCCACATGTGGGGTCTGTACCTCCAGGTTCACTCTGCCCTCCGCCCCCAGCCCTGCCTAAGCACGGATCAAAGCAGGTCAAAACACATAGTTGCTCAAAAACACATAGTAACTACCCGTTGCCTGCAAAGGTGGTTCTCAAACCTTGCTACACGTTGGAATAACCCAGTGAGCAAAACTCCTGATGCCAGGTCCCCTCCAAAACCTATTAAGTCAGAACTTTGACTGGTGGTGTCAGCAACTCTTCAAACATCCTGGTCCTGTTCCCATTTTTGTCACAAGGATTCCATTCAGGGATCCCCCAGAACCCCGACCGTGATGGTCTTTGGGCCTTGCCCGTTTCCCCTTTTCCTGTTAGAGACACATTCGTGGTCTTCTTGCAGTGGGGGTGAAGTAGGTAGAAGCCAGCCATCACTCCTGTTGCAAGAGCATGGGGAAAATGGGTAATTTTGCAAACATCGTGTCTTAAAAGACACCGGAAAGCTCTAGGAACTAAGAGGGCCGAAAGGGAGGAAATCCCAAAGACGTAAGAGCCACTCTTCAGCAAACTGCCGTCACGGCCCTTTCCATCTGTGAGGCAGTTGATGAATCTAGGCCACGCCTGAGAAGCTGGAGACACAGAAGTGAAGATACTCATGGAGTCGGGTGGGGGTGCTGATGTCATAGACCAGAAACAAAGGAGCCCCAAACACAGGGCATCTGCTCAGTGCTAGAGAAGCATGCACATCCTGGCCGTGCGGCCAGGCTTGCAAGACCGTGGGAGACCTCCTGCCCTTGAGGTAACTAGGGCTAAACAGCCCCTCATGGGTAAGAAGGGCCTACAAGGGCCTACAACACATGGCATGTCTCACTTTTGAGATAATCTGAAACCAGAAGTGGACTGAGCCTGACCTCGGCCTCCACCAGCCCTGCCCCAAACCAGGCTGGCTGAGTTGAGGCGATCGGCCCCTCATCCTGTGTGCCTACAGGAGAAAGGCTGTTCTATCTCTGTGCTTTTCTGATACACAGCGTCTGGCACACCAGTGACAACAGCCCTGAGCGCACTGTGATGTTTGGTAGGAGCCCCATGGCGAGCACCAAGCCCATCAGGCCTACGCCAGAGGCGAGGGGGCCCAAAGAAGTGAGTCCTGAGGATCTCCTTGGGACAGTACCCGACTGCAGATTGACCTCCTGAGGCTTCTAGGACTGCTTGGGTACATTTGGGGACAGCAGGGGCTGGAGAACTTGCAACGGCCAGAGCCTGAAAGAGCACGTTTCCGTGACAGCTGGAGTGGCCTGAGGATGGCGATGGGGCAGGGTCGCTTCCTTTCATCATGAAGAGCATTCAGGAATCAGAAAAATATAAAAATGCCACCACTGCAAGCTACATAAGATGAAGTCAACACCATGTGTGGCTCTTCTCCTGTACGTCAAGGCTGGGAAGGGCCAGAAGCCCCTCATGGTTACAATATGAAAAACGGGTTGGTTGCTATTTTCTAAGGACCAGGATCGAAGTCATGTTAGTAGAAAATATATACTTCCACCACAAGGCTAGACTGTATTAATTCTAGGAAAATGACGCTCCTTTTAGTGAGGTGTATCTGCTTCTTGGAAAACCAGAGGAAAAACAGCAACGGCTCTATGTTGCTGGGGACTGTGACTTCCTTCAACACCTGGCCCAGCCTGAGGACTCAGGAGTTTTGAAAGAAGCTTCCAGAGACTACTAGGAGAATCAGAGGCAGGGACCAAGGAGTGAGAAAGTATTGACATAAACACCCTCTTTGAAAGGTCTAGAGTCCATGAGGCCTTTAATGACACTCAGAGAGAGTGAGAATGGCTCTATGTATCTGTTACAGATCTACTCATATTTTCTATTCTCCAACTTCTGTATTTCCAGAATTTTATCCATTTCACTTAAATTATCTAGTCTACTGGCACACAGTTTTTATATTCTTCCCTCATCATTTTAATTTCGCGAAGTCAGTAGTGCTCTTTTCACTTTACTGATTTCGGTAACGTTTTCCTTTTTTTTTTTTTTTTTTCACCTGGTCAAGGCAGCTGAAGTTCTGTCGTGTGTTGACCTTTTCAAGGAACCAACTTTTGGTTTTGTAGTTTTCCTCCACTGCTTTTCTGTTTTCTATTTATTCCTGCCCTAGTCAATATTTTTGTCTCTGTTTTTAGTTTGTTTTTCTTTTCTCGTTTCTTATGGCCAAAGGCTAGATCCCAGACATCTCTTTTTTTAACACGGGGGTTTTGTCATAGCGCTGCATGAGCTGCCAGCACACCAGCTTTAGTATAGGTTTTTCTTTTCATCCACAAGCATCTTATTTCTCATTTCTCTTTGCCCCGTTCGTTACTGCGGACAACTGCTTAATGTCCGCACAGCTGTGACCTTCCCCGGTTTCCTTCCGTTGCTGATTTCTACTTTAGTTGCGTAGAGGGCAAGATGGAGTCGCTCATGCCAAGTTGTGGTGTAATCAGGAAAGCAGCCAAGAGCAGAACTCACCCAAACAGCGCAGACTGGCAGAACTAAGGCCTGAGAACCCACAAGGCCACGGAACCTGGAAGAACCAAGCGCCGATAATCACTAGAACCAAAGGAGGTCTGGAAAGACCTCAAGCTGATTAAATTCCTTTAAAAAGGGAGGAGTTCCGCAGCCAACCTTCACACTCTCCAGACACTGGCACTTCCCGCCCTCCGCCCACAAAATCAAACCGACGCCTGAGAGCTTAAGAGCTGCCCCGGGAGACTCGGCCCGATGGGCTTCTGAACCGGGCAGAGGCGCTGCCCCGCTGGAGGAGCGAGCGGCGAGGGCCGCGGACTCGTTCCGGACCAGACCCAGGCTTCATCTCAACCGGCTTTGCCGTTGGCTCATGACCTTCCTACCCCGTTCTCTGTCGTTTGTTGCGTGTCACCTACTACACTTTACGTGACGTGCAGAAAGCCAAGTTCAACGTGTAACGCAATGTCACCGAGCTTGCAACCCTGAACCTGCTTTACAATTGCTACCATTGCTTTACATCTGAGCAAAATTGACTTTGCAAAGACACAACTCCGGCCCGCGCCTTTCCAGCGCGCTCATGACGGAGGCCGTTGTGGTCGCAGAACGAGCGTGGTCTGATTTCCGTCCTTTTACATTTTCTGAGCGCTGGGCTACGTCCTAGCACACAGCGGGCCCTGGGGAAGGGCCCCGCGGCCGCGCGCCCTCGCTCGCCCTCGCTCGCCCACCCCTCAGCCCCGGCTGCTGCCCCCTCTGCCCCTCCCCGCCTCACGCACGAGGGGGCCCAGCTGCCGGGGTCCGCCCACCCAAACCGAGCGCTCTCAACCCCGCAGCCGGGCGACGAGCTGCCGCCCTCTGACCCCGGATGGCGAACGGCATGCCGGGCCCGCAGCTCCCGGATATCCGCGTTGCATGCCGGGACTCGCAGTCTCCAAGATGGGCCTCGGCACGTGACTGGGCTGTGGCGAGCGGCTCGCGCTGCATGCTGGGACTTATAGTTTAACGACCCTGGGCCTCCGCTCACCAAGGGAGTTGTGGGAAGGGGAGCGCGCGGCACGCCGGGATTCCGCGCGCGCCGGGAGGGGTGGTGGCTCGCAGTGCATGCTGGGGTTTCTGGGCAGCGGCGCGCTCTGCACGCCGGGACCCGCAACCGCACGCCGCCGGCGCCCCCGGGGCACATGGGGCGGGGCCACGTTGCTCCCGCCGGGCCGGCCCCACATGCTTCGGCCCCGGACGCGGCCGGCATCCGCGGCTGGCGCAGCAGCCTCTCCGGGCCCCGCGTAGGCGTGTGTTTACACGCGGACCCCGCGGCGCACGCACGCGGCGTCACGTGACGTCAGACGCTGTCCCGGAAGTTGGCGCGGGCCGGGCGGCGGGTGGAAGCCGGTGCCGGAGCGCGAATTGCAGCGCCGTCGCCCTCACCGCCTGGGCTGGGGTCGCCGGCCCGCCCTCCCGTCCGCGATGGGGACCGGGCCCTGATCGCCCCTCCCGCCCCCCCTTTCCACAGCGACCCCGCCCGGCCGCGATGGAGGCGCCTTCAGCGGGCTCCCTTCCCGCCGAGGGTGGCCCGCCGGTGGCCGTGGCCGAGGTGCGCTGCCCGGGGCCCGGGCCGCTGCGCCTGCTCGAGTGGAAGGTGGCGGCGGGCGCGGCCGTGCGTATCGGCTCCGTCCTGGCCGTGTGTGAGGCCGCCGCTTCCGCGCCGCCCGCCGGTCCCGGCCCTGGCCGCGCTGGCTCCGGGGGCTGCGTGCGAGCAGAGCGCAGGCTGAGGTCCGAGCGCGCCGGCGTGGTGCGGGAGCTGTGCGCGCAGCCGGGCCAGGTGGTGGTCCCCGGGTGAGTGGGGCCGGGGC
Organism: Cryptoprocta ferox; assembly: GCA_028646485.1. Classification (NCBI taxonomy): domain Eukaryota; kingdom Metazoa; phylum Chordata; class Mammalia; order Carnivora; family Eupleridae; genus Cryptoprocta; species Cryptoprocta ferox. Next base: position 87,407,559 of record CM053566.1, read on the forward strand.
GCGGGATCTGGAGGGGGCACTGGGCAGGAAAGGGTCCCCGGTGCAGCCGCCAGAGGGACTGAGTTTGGGGAGAACTTTGGTAGGTGGGTCACCGCAGCTGCGCGTCTGCGTGTCTTCCTAAAGCTGGACGACAGTCACTACGTGTGACTTAATCCGTCCGAAGCATTTGACTTAAAAAGTTTCAGCTGCCAAGACTGCAGTCTTTAAAAGTGGGTGTGTGCCGCCTTTCTGTAGTCGGTGGCCCCCGGCCCCGGACTCCGCGTTTGTAGGTTAACTGCACAGCGAGCAGGGACGATCCGGCACTCTCCACGCTGTCATCGCGGCGTAAGCTGCTGGGGGTGGGGTGCCCATCTTCAGCTTCTCGTAAAGCTTGGGAAACGCGGTCGTAAAGCCGGGTGCAGTTCTGCATCGTAGCTCGGGGAGGGGCGCAGCTTCAGCCCAGATGGTTCCGGATGACAAAGTAGTACGTACGTTAGGACGCTTCCCCGTGATAGACTCTGGCTGTCGGGATCTCCGTTTTCATCTCATAAAGGGACTTTCCTCTTCTTAAGGGGGCGAGCCTGTCCACCCACATCTCGTTTCTGACTTTACCAGTGTTGTGCTCTGAGATCGGGCTGGTGTGTGGGTACAGGTGTGTCCACATGACTCACGTCGTTGTTTTCATTGTCTGGAGCAGAAACCCCGGCAGGCGAGCGCTCCTGCTTCCTGCTGTGGTGGTGGCGCACAGCTTCCTGCTGCCCAGGGCGCAGCGCATCTCAGGGGCTCGTCCCGGTGGGCGCGGTCCCGCCCTCCAGTTGTGCTCTGGGCTCTGCTCCTCTGCGGTGGCTTGCACTGACTGCAGCTGTTGACAATCTGCTCCCCTCCCCTCCCCTCCCATAGGACGGGGTAGGACTGGCCTCCATCCCAACCCCAGGAGCCCCTGCCTGTGTCCACTTCTCCCCTCTCATTGTTTGGAGACGGCACTCTGACCCTTGGCCTTTGGGTTAGGTGTCCACGCCTGCGCAGTGAACACAGGGAGGGCTGGGGCTGCACCCTCCGCTGGGGCCGCCTGGCTGGCCTCCTGTGGAAGGGAGGGGCTCATGGGCTGCACATACGCACACTGTGGCGCGCTGTCCCCATTACTCTGAGGTCAGAGCTTGCCTGACTGCCGCTTGGGCGCATAAACCCGTGAGCCCGTGTGGTGGAGGTGAAGCCCAGTGCTGGTGTGGGAGGCTGCGTAGAAAAGTCCTGAGGCGAAGGGCTCTTCGTGTCCTTGTCTTTCTCCAGTTGTACAAAGGGGGCCCCTGAGGCCCAGAGAGGTCAGGCACTGGTCTGTCTGTTCCTCCGATTGTACAGAAAAGGCTATCAGGGCCCAGGAGGCCCAGGGACTAGGTGCCGTCAGTGAGAAACTGCACGTATGACGCTTTGACACCATCAGCCAGACTAGCAAGTCCGAGCGCGCCAGCGCGCGAATCCCACCAGTCAGCAAAGAAACTTAACCTGATGACACGTTCTCAGCGGTGAGTTTTTCCTTGTGTTTTTGTGTTTGAGGTTCAGGGCACTGCTGCCGTGGTTCATCAGGAGGCTCTCTGCAGGCCCCGCGATGGCGTCGCTCCTGGCGTGCAGGGGCGCGTGGCCGCGGTGAGGCCCGGTGCGGCCAGGCGCCCCTGCTCGGAGCTGTCCTGGTTTTCGTCCTCGCTGCCATCAGCACGTCCACGGCCATTCCTGTCGTGAACAGTCAGCTCTGGGAACTGAGAAACACTGTTTCTGGGTGTGCTTGGTGTGCTTGAATTCATCACTAGATTAGCCTTTTGACCGGGAGTAGCTGTGTATGTGTTTGTACCTGGTGTCAGGTGGAGGCAGGAACGGAATCCTTCCTCCTCAGATGCGGAGGGCGCTGGGGCCCGCAGGGGCTTGGCATGCCCAGCACCCTGCCTTGTCCAGCTCCCCGCCCGCGTCGTGCTCCGTGCCGCTCCCTCCCCCAGGCCACGTTTCATGCAGAGAGTGCCAGTGTGGCCGAGAGGTAGCAGGAGGCACACGTCTGTCTTGGTAATTT
>CM053566.1:87409693-87434614 GCA_028646485.1 Cryptoprocta ferox
CACCCCTGCAGTGTCCACCATCAAAGCAAGGGTACTTTTTTGCTTCTTTTTGGACATAATTCCAGACCTGGAGAAAAGTTGCAGGATTAGTACCAAGAATTCTTCTGTGCGTGTCACACGGATTTCCTAAAGGTCAGCGTGCTGCCATATCTGCCACCCTCCCCGCCCCTCACAGTGTTTTTTCCCTGAAGTTGAGAGTACGTTGCGGATGTGATGCCACTTTATTCCTAAATATTTGTTTCCTCGAGAAACATCCTCTTTCCTAAGCATGGCGCCGTGGTCAGAATCCGAAATAGCAGTTGTGCTGGGCTGCTCTTTGGAGTCCCTGATGGGCCAGTAACGTCCTTGGGAGCGAAGGAAACCCGGGTCCCGTGTGAGGCTCGGCCGGCAGAGCCGCCGGCTCTCTACCCCCGAGCCGTCCTTCTGTGTGTCCCTCCGTTTCCTTCTCATCGGCTGGTGCTTTGGCAGGCTGTCCGTTCCGATCGCGGTGCGCATTGGGGCAGGCGCGCCTGGGCACCTGCCCGTGTCCTGAGCGGGCCTGTCGGGCGGCCGGTGGCTTCGGTCTGCCCCGTCCTGGTTCGTGAGGGTGGCGTCTGTAGTGAAAAGCTGTTCATTTTCTTGTTGTCGTTAAGGTCTTGTGAGAGATACTTTATCACTCAGTAAACCTCTTAGGCGCCTGTCAGAAGCCGCCCATCACTTCTGGCATCTTGAGGACTCTGTTCTGAGTTCCGTGTCTTCTCCCGGGGTCGTGCAGTGGTGGTGGTGTTCTCAGGTTCTCATCGTTCCTGCTCCGGGCCTGGGTTGGCTTTCTGCTTGGGAACTTAACAGCGTGGACGCCGGGTTCTTACTCACTCAGCGGGTTGCAGTCCGTTGCCACCGTCTGTCCCGGGATTGGCCGGAGGGGGCGCCGCACGCGACTTCTCTGGTGAGGCGCCGTCGGTCAGAGCGCAGGGCCGCATTTTCTGACGCAAACGGTACCGGTACCGAGGCTCCTGCTCCCCAGCCCTGGAATCACCCCCCTTCTCCGAGAAATGGCACTTCCTTTTAACGGCGAACGACATTGAGGACCCAGGATCCGGTGCACAGGTAACGTTTTGCCCCGTGCTCTCGTCTCCTGAGCGCGGTGCGTAGGGCTTGGCGGAGGGCCGGGAGCTGCCCTGACCTGTGGAAGGAAGGTGGAGGCCAGACCCAACGTTCGACGGCGCTGGCTCCGACCAGCGTAGAGTTCAGGGTGCCCGGCTTCCTCACTCTTCCCTCTTCCCGTGCCCTCCGACCTTCCCATCGGCGCAGACACAGACGCTGACGCGTGCAAAGACTTCAGGAGAGTTCGGTGTTTGTGTATTTGGGGGGAAATTACTTCTTTAGAAATTGCATTTCACGATCTTCTTACGGATTTTTTTTTCGAAGACCAGCCCGGAAAGTTACATTTGTTGGTGACTGACTTGACATTCTGGGGCCGGTCTCCTTGGCTGAGTGTTTTCTCTAGAGGTCACAGCATGCCCCTCCCCGCAGGGTGTGGCGGTGCTGGCTCTGCGTGGGTCCCGGGTGGAAACCCCAGGGTCACTGCCTGCCGTCAGTCCGGCGTCAGTATCTGTGAGGATGAAATCGTGCTGTACCGAGAAAGGGCGTTCTTGTTACCCTTTTAAGGTACTTTTTTCCTCCAGGGCCGCCTGGGGGCTCAGGCGGTTGAGCGTCCGACTTCGGCTCAAGCTCCTGATCTCACGGTTCGTGAGTTCGAGCCCCGCGTCGGGCTCTGTGCTGACAGCTCGGAGCCTGGAGCCGCTTCAGATTCTGTGTCTCCCTCTCTCTCTGCCCCTCCCCCGCTCACGCTCTTTCTCTGTCTCTCAATAATAAATAAAAATGTTTAAAAAATATTTTTTTAAATATTCTTTTTCTCTCTCTTGGCCGTTCCGTTACTTTTTTTGAGAATTGTTTTAGCCCTTGCAAAGGTGCAGAAGTCGTCCATGGACAATGCCGTGCTCTGCTCTGACCGCGCAAGACAGTTCTGAATGACCTTTTAATTCAGACAGAAAACAGGGTCTCTTTACCTCCTCTTAATTTAGACAGGATGTTTCTGAGCCGCTGTACCTTGGGCCACGTGTGACGTTGGTGTGGCCGAATGGGAAAGGGTGGGGGGGGACAAACAGGCGTTGCCTTGGCCACACGTGTCCATCCTTTGTGATAATCACAAACTGTCGTGTGCTGCACTTGCGCAGTGCTGTGTGCGTGTGCTGTGTGCATGCGGCTCTGAGGCCCCGGCCCTCCCTGGGCTGCAGACGCTCTGGGAACTGGCCTCGAGGAACAGAGCCCCGGCTGGGGTGGCTCGGTGGCAGCACGCAGCATCTGTTACTTTGTCCGTCGTCACCGTTTACGGGAAAGGTCTTTGCGAAGACGTTTGGCTCCTCCCTTGTGTGGGGAGACTGTCGTGATTGTCATCCTTTTCCCCCGTAGCCTGGCAGGTGTGGCCTCAGCACCCTGTGTGGATTTGTGGGCAGTGGGGTTGCGTGGTGTGGGGGCCACTTTGCTAGATGGTAGTTCGTTGTGTTTTCTGACTCGGGTGGTCTGAGAACGCTGCAGGACGTTTTGTTTTGCATTTGATGGCTTGTAGACCGCCTCTCCCTACACTCTTCCTGCACGGACCCGCCCCCTGTGCTAGGTGCCTGTCCTGTGCTGCGCCCACCCCCACGTTAGGTGCAATGTGACAAACGCCGCCAGGGTGAATTCAAGTGGAGACCTCGTGTTTGTTGGTAAACAGGAAGGTTCTCTGTCAGTGCTCACGAATCCGGAGTTCTGAACTTGTAACGCTGTGGGTGAGTCTTACACGTCAGAGACGGTTGAGTTTTGGAACGAGGCATCTTAGGGGGGTTAAGTTGATTTGTGAGTCATTCACGTATCTCTTACACATGTCACACGATGAACGACGCGTAGTGTCGCCGCGGAGGGAGCCCGCGTAACAGCTTTGTGTGGTGCCCGTTGTGTGGTGCCCGTTGTGTGGTGTGTGCCAAACGTTGTTCAACGTTATTGTCTTCAGGTGTTTGGGTCATTTGAGTCGTCCCAAGTCCCTTTGAGAGCAGCTCCCCCGCCCCGCACCTGCTCCTGGCTGTCACCGACCGTTTCCCTCTTGGGGGTGGAGGCTGCCAGCACGCAGCCCCAGGTAGGCCACCAGGAAAGCTGAGCTGACACCGCATCTGCTTATTTCCTGCCCTGGGGTTTGCAAGGGGGCGTCCTGTGCACAGGAGAGGCCCGCCGTGTAGACGCCAGCGGCTGCCCCCAGGTTGTGACAGCCAGAGGTGTCTGCAGGCCCAGTTCCCCGTCTGAGCAAACACAGCTGACTGAGCCCTGATCTGCTGTGGGATGAGACAGGCAAAGCTCTTTGACCGCAGCGCAGAAAATTACTTGACCGTTAGTGTCATCTGTAGGCGAGGCTTGGGCGAGAGAGGTACGCGTTCGGGCCGCATTGCCAAGGCGTATGGAGTGGTTAGCGTGCGCGCCCCCACCCCTGCGCCCCTTCATCCCCGCCTGCCTCCCACTTGCCTGCTGGGACTTGGAAACAAGCTGACAGAGCAAGGACCCTGTGTCTACTGGGCCCTCACGGCACAGCCCGGCGGAGGGCGTATTGCCCTTCGCCCAGAGCGGTGGCAGCTGAGAGGACCTCCAGGAGGTGTGGCTCCGGACGTGGGTTCAGATAGAAGGATGAGGTGGAGGTGGTGAGTGGCAGGCTGGTCCGAGCCGAGGGAGCCCCCGTGTCGAGGGGGACCTCCGGCAGTGCTCGGGGGCACACCACTGGCCGAGCATGTGGGAGCTGAGTGGCCATGGAGTGGCATGGCAAGGTCCTAGGCATCTGCAGGGTGACGAGAAGACTGGCTGCCACCCTGGATGGCACGCCTGCCTTAGCCTGGGTTGCTCTGCGTGGTGACACGCAAAGCCCCCCAGTGACCGGATGGTGCTGGGGGCGCAGGTGCCCGGGGACCGGCCTCATGCTCCGCCACAGGGCCCCTGGAAAGGCCAGCAGCAGCTCTTCTCCACCAAGTCCGGTGGCCGTGGCCTGCTTCGTTGGTGGCCTGCGGGTGCCAGGTGTGCATTCTGATTGCATGGTGCGGGGCTCTGACAGACGTGTGTGCCCTGGAAGCCGCCGCCACCGTCAGGCTGTGGGCATCTTCGTCCCGGTGCGTGTCTTAACGCTGTCCGGGTTTCCCGTTTCTTTTCGGGGCATTTAACACTGACTCCTTTTCTTTCTCAGAACGTTCCCTCCCGGTGTGTGCTGTGGGCCTGGCTCCTCAGCCTCCGTGAGCACTGCTTTCTTTTTTCTGCCTGTCCCGTAATTGTTGGGGTTCCCCAGAGTTGCCGTCTCTTTTATTCGCGATGGTTAAGCCCTGGCCTGGGATACACAGCCCACGAGACCTGTCCCCGTCCAGGCACGCGTCCCCTGTGCCGTGGCCGGTGGTGCCTGTGCCTCCAGGCAGACCTGTCCTCTGTGATCCTGGTCCCCGGCAGGTTCACTCCGGGAACGTCTGCGAGTGTCCACGGCACTCCTGCGTCCCCTGGTGTCTTCTGTCGGCGCTGGCCACATAGGGCCGGCCTGCCCGCCCGCCCCCGGCCCCTTCGCAGCACCAGCTGTGGGCCCTCTGTGCTGCCTTCAGGGCTCTGCACCCGGTGGTCTCAGGTGTGACGCCCTCTGTGTCCTCTTAGCTGGGAGATCTGAAGCCAGGCGTGGGCCTCACCTGCGCGACTTCGCCTTGGCTCCCCCCCCACCCCCGTCCCACACCTGCTTCTTCGTGGTTTGTCACGACCCTGCTGTCACCTTGTGGGGGGCTGTCCCAGAAGCTTCCTTCTCCAGAAGGAGAGTTAATCCTCTCGAATTAGCTGCCCCCTCGGGACTCACCTTGAACCTCGGTGACCTGGGCAAGACCAAGATTTCATAAGGACACAAAACATCTGATAAATTGGACTGGATCAAATTTAAAACCTGATCTTCAAAAACCACTGTTAAGAAAATGAAAAGGCTGATGAGCAACTGGAAACACACACCTCCCTGTGTTTCCGCCTGTTCACTGCTTGAATGAGAAACCCCAAACATGCCCTCAGCTTGACGTTTAGGACAGGTTGGTGAGACCCTCCCAGCCCGTTTGTGGGGATTCCTGAAGGAGATCTTCCCCAGCCGTGAGCTTGAGTAGAGGAGCGAGTGCAGCGGGGAGGTGCACACGCTCTGCCGTGTCCACACAGGCCAGCCAGCAGCTCACGCCGCGCCTGAGACTGGGGCCCTTCCGTCGCTGGTGCCTGGGTGGCCTGCACCTTCTTACACCACTGTGGTCCTCAGAACCTGTAATTAAGACACAAGCAGCGTCAGGGTTTTAAGACCTGCCCCGGCACACGGGGCAGCCAGCGGCGTTTTGCCGGGTCCAGGGGCTGACAGACCCTTCAGCAACTACATCAGCCAGCAGTCGATCTGCACCTTTGGCTTCTGGGAGCGCGCCCGGCAGTCCTCCGGCCGGCCCTGCCCGCCTCCTCCCGGACGGCCGCCTTTCTGGGCCTCCTGCTTCCCCTCCTGCAGGCGGGAGGCTGATGGGCGAGGAGGGGGCGAGGCCCAGGCAGGACAGAGTCTGGACTGCAGGTCGTCTGCCGGGGGGGGGGGGGGACGACAGGAGCCGGGCCGGGTGTCCGAGCGGGAGCACGTTCGGCGGTGCCTGCCACGAGGCCTGGACGGTGGCAGCCACTTGGTGGGGACGGGGTGGGGTGGGGTCAGAGGACAAAGGAGGCGATCTTCTGCAGGGGTCTGCGCGGGCACCGGGGTTGGTGGGCGCGGTGCCGCACGGCCAGCCCCGGCCGGCAGCAGCGCGGGACCTGGTGGTGGAAGGCTGAAGACGTGCAGGGCACCCGGAGGAGGTGGGCAGCAAGCGGGGGGCCCCCAGTGCCTGCGGGCAGGGCCGTGGAGCAAGACGAGACGAGCATGTCCCCGGCCTGCGCCCCGGTTTGCACTCGAGCGAGCTGTGGGCTGTGGACACACGGGGAGCCGGGGCCCCGCGGACCGGTGTGAGCGGCCGACCCGTGGGGACGAGCGGGTGCCGCCCCGACAGCTGTTCGCCCGGGCGGTCAGGGCGGCCATCCATGCGGCCCCGCTTTGTGAGGAAGCGCCCAGGGAGGCCCCCCTTCCCGGGCCCGGCGCCTCCGGACCTCTGACCTCACAGCCTCTAGGCGTCTGCGAGCCGTGTGTTGCGAAGACTCGGGACACCACGGCATTCCGTCAGAGACGTCTCAGCGAGTGACGGCTGCCTCGTTCGCCGGGGCCGGGTCTGGGACGGCCACTTGTTACTTGGTGGCCTTGTGCCCGGTTGCCCATTGCCGTGTCAGCGCGGGCGTCTGTGTTTATCGGTTGTTCCTCAGCAGCCCGGAGTGCAGACACTTGACGTGCCCTCGGTGCCCGCGTCACCCCAAGTCCGCTCTCCTGACGGGACGCCCCTCGTCCTGCCGACGGCTGCTGCGCGTGCGGGTCCGGGCGACCTGCCCGAGGGGGCCCGCGGGCGAGAAGCCCCCTCTCCGGCCCCGGCTTGGTGGGGGTGGGGCCGCGCGGTGAGCCAGGGATCGGAGCTCCCGCCCCTGACGCGGGACCGTCTTCGTGTCTGTTCCAGGGCGGCCCTGCTGCGGCTGGAAGGCTGTAGCCACCCGGTGGTCATGAAAGGCTTGTGTGCCGAGTGCGGCCAAGACCTAACCCAGTAAGTCCGGGCGGCGGCGGGTGACCGACGGGAAGAAGGGGCGAGGGCGGCCTCCCGAGGAGGTGTCCTTTCTGGCCTTATTTCCATCAGTCCCCAAAGCCCGGAGCGCGTCGGATGCTCACGGCTGCGCTCGGTTTGCTTTCTCCTCCCCGCCGGGCCCCCTGCACATCCTGCCTGGGCCCCCCGGGTCCCCCCGCCCCGCGCCCTGGGCTCCTTCACCTCAGGTGGCCCGCCGTCACGCTCGGTGTCTGCGCAGACGGTGCGGACTGTCCTGTGCGTGTGTTTGAGGGCCTCTCTTGCACGGCGGCCCTCCCAGCCCGTTTCCAGAACTCTTGTGTTTTGCGAGGACTCACCAGCCTGGTCTTGGACACCGGGCGGCATTTCAGCCGCTGTCCGCAGGAGCGCGCTCCGCACTCAGCTAGCAGGGAGCGGCGCCTGAAAGACGAATTAAAATCCTACCCTCGAAGCCCCTGGGTGCTTTCGGGGCGGGGGTCGTGGGGTCGCGCGTGGTCTTGCGTGTGTGTCGTGTACGGTTCGTTCAGGGAGCTCACTTCTGGCCCTTCTCACGTGCGCAGGTTGCAGAGTAAGAACGGGCAGCAGCAGGTGCCCCTGTCCACGGCCACGGTGTCCATGGTGCACAGCGTCCCGGAGCTGATGGTGAGCTCCGAGGTGAGTCCCGCCTCTGGCAGGGGTGAAGTCTTGGAGAAAACACGTCCTGACAACAGCAAGGAGCGTGTGTGGGCCTCGTGCCGGGCAGAGGACGGTTGCAGGACGTAGCGGGTCTGTGGGCGTCGACTTTTCTGAGCTAGCCGCTGGTGGGACTGGAGGGGTGTGGGCAGCGTGCTGGCCCCCTGCTCCTCTCCCTTTCCCAGAGGCCTCTGCTTCCCGGGGGCGTGCCAGCTTCCTGGCCTCGGGGCCGGAGCTCTCTGGGGTGCTGTGGCTGACACGGTCCCCCATATGTGGCTTGGAAGAAGTCTGGGAGCCTGACCGACAGCAAGGCTGGAAGCTGCTGGAAGCTGCAGAAGTGGGGCTGAGGGGGGGGCTGGGAGCAGGTGGCTGTGCACGAGGTGGGCAGCATCGGACCTGAGCGGACGTGGGGGCAGGGAAAGGGTGGGAAAGCACGCCCGCACGGCCCTCCTGTGGGGCAGCCCCTGAGCGTCCTGCCCCTGTGGGCCTAGTGCCCGAAACCATCCTTACTGCTCTGCGTTTCAAGGTCACACGGGCAGTGTTGGTCAGGGCGTCCCAACACCTCGCTTTCGTAGGCCAGGGTGCAGGCGGCGGGTGAGGGAGGGGCAGCAGGCCGGAGCCCTGACAGTCATGCCAGGCTCAGCTCTTAGTGCGGTGTAGGCGGGCGAAACATTTTTCAGTCATGGTTTGTTTAGATTGTACTTTTTAAAAAAGTTTATTTAAATTCTAGTTGGCTAACACACGGTGTAGGGTTGGTCTCAGGAGTAGAATCCAGTGATTCCTCGCTTACGTGCGACACCCAGTGCTCACCCCAACACGTGCCCTCCTAAATGCCTGTCCCCCATCCAGCCCATCCCCACCCACCTCCCCTCCAGCAACCCCCAGTTTGTTCTCTTGTCATTAAAAGTCTGTTATGGTTTGCCTCCCTCTGTTTTTGTGGACACAACCACTTTCTTTTCATCTCTTTGTTCGTTGGTTTACATACTGACTTACAGAATTACAATCAAAAATCATAGTGTCACCAGAGTTTGGACCAAGTGGGGTGGCTGGGGGGGGCTGGGATGTGGGCATGTGGCCCCACGTGCTGTGTTAGCGTGCAGAGAGCCTCAGAGATCCTCCTGGCTTCCTTTCGTTTTTCCTAACAAAATTGAATTTTGTTTTGGATCCAGACGCACTTCACAATTTTCCTTTTCCTTTTTACCCAGCAAGCCAAGGAACTGGGAATGGAGGATCAGCAGCGCCTGCATCGGAACAGAAAGCTGGTGCTCATGGTCGACTTGGACCAGACGCTGATCCACACGACAGAACAGCATTGCCAGCAGATGTCGAACAAGGTGAGCAGCCCCAGCAGCCCCTCGGCGTGGTTTCTGGGCCCCAGGAGCCGGGGGGTGGGGGGTGGGGTGGGACGGGAGCCTGGGCTGTGCTCCCAGGGTGGTTTCCCCGAGCTGGTCCTCACCGGGAGGCACCGAGGCTCACTCACCTTCTGGCTCAACTCGGACCCCCTGGTGCCAGGTCCATGCGTGGTCATGTGAGTCGGGAATGTTGAGGGTTCGGGACCTGGACGACCTGAGACCCAGCAGCAGACGGGGTGAACGGCAAGGGAGGAGTGGTCCTGGTGGGGTAGACAAGCTGGTGATGCCGCCAGGACTATCTGAAATACTGGGGGTGGGGGTCCGGACGGGCACCTGCGTCTGCACTCAGGACTGCAGATAGAGGCTGGGTTCACTTTGTAAAAGTTCTTCAGGAGAATTCAATTTTCAGAGAAAATAAAGGGTCAGGGATGGAACCCTGTTTAAGTGTACGTCGAAACTCTTCCCACATTTCATTTCTTTCCTTTGTATGGAGCCTGGGGACTGGAATTTCTGGCCCCTTCGCAGGGCAGTTGATCATGCCTGTTTCGAATGCCTGTTTGAAGGCTGGTACCAGCTTCTACTTCCTCGACTAAGGAGGCCTCACCAGCGTGGACGTGATCAGTTGTTTAAATTCTTTGTGGTGGAGGTTGACGTGCAGACTGTTATCAGCGCCTGCAGATGTCCGTTCCTAGCCGTGGCTGAGTGCGGAGAGGGGGTTGAGAGGGGGGCCTCTGACGGGCCAGCAGCCGGGGACGTGAGACCCCGAGAGCGGCAGGACAGGTCTGCTCACGGTCCCAGGAGGGTCGTGTGTCAGGGGGGCGGGTTTGCTGCAAACTTTTCCTGGAGCAGGCTTGACTGTCTTAGTTTGGCCTCAAGAGTAAATCTGGTGACCCAGGCGCAAACGTGGACCATCTCCATGAGTCCCGCAGGCACAGAGCTGCTGGTGCTTCCGTGAGGAGGTGATGTCACACTTGTGAGCAGTGAACTCATCCTCGAGCAGTGTCCTTGTCACTTCAGTCCTGTCTCCCATGAAACAGCGTGTATTTTTTTTAAAGTCTATTTATTTTGAGAGTGAGCAAGCAGGAGAGGGGCAGAGAGAGAGAGAGTCCCAAGCAGGCTCCCCACTGTCGGCACAGAGCCCATCATAGGGTTCAATCGTGACCTGAGCTGAAATCAAGAGTCAGACACTTAACCAACCCAGCGCCCCAGCAGCGTGTAATTTTTAGTGGTATTGGCTATTTTTTTACATCGCGAGATACTGTATGACTATGTATTTTTGTGTGCAGCATAAGGTGTTCGTAAGCACTCTGAGGTGGTTTCATTCATAACAACTCCGCTTGATTATCTTACAGTTGGAGGACTTCAGGGCACCTGGGATGGCTCGGTCAGTTGAGCGTCCGACTTTGGCTCAGGTCATGATCTCACTGTTTGTGAGTTCAAGCCCCACGTTGGATTCGTTGCTGTCAGTACAGAGCCCGCTTCAGATCCTGTCTCTCCCTCTCTCTCTGCCCCTCCCCTTCCCTTCTCTCTCTCTCTCTCTCTCAAAAAATAACAATTAAAAAAGAGAGTTGGAGAATTTTATGTGATGAGTTTATGCACGTACGTGCTTGTGCGTACATTGCCACAGCTGGCTCTGGCCTTTGTGCCTTTGAAGTCGGCACTTTTAATTCATCTCACAAAAGTTTAAACTTGTTGTAACATGCGTGTTCTCAGCCTGTGCAGCCTCCACGGTGAAGGCCTCCCCCTGTCTGCATGGACAGGCCTGGCTGTGGCGGGTCCTGCCCTCGCCCGGCCACAGCCCCCCGCGGCCCTGACTCTCGCAGGGCTCTGCCCGGCGCTCAGGTGCACGCTCACATACCTGCTGGTGGCGTCTAGAAAGACGCATTTAATTCTTAACTTCAGAGATCCGAGCTTGTGTGTGTGTGTTGTTTTTTTTTTAATTTGTTTTTGGTTTATTTTTGAGAGAGAGAGAGCACGAGCGGGGGAGGTGCAGAGAGAGAGAGGGAGACACAGAATCCAAAGCAGCTCCAGGCTCTGAGCCACCAGCACAGAGCCCGATGCGGGGCTCGAACCCACGGACGCGAGATCATGACCTGAGCCGAAGTCGGACACTTGGCCGACTGAGCCACCCAGGCGCCTCCGAACTTGTGTTTTTAAGGCCGTTTATACTGCACCCGTGGAGGAGGGGATGTGGTTTCTAGAATCCCATGCTCCCAAATGTTTTAACAGAGCAGCTGCTTCACGAAGGGCTTGGCCACTTCAGAGCTAGTCAAAAGTTAATTAAACCCAAGGTCGCTTACTCTTCTGTTTCAGTGTTTCAGAGTCATCTTACTGAGAAAATTTATGAGAAACAGGGATTAAAAGGGTCCAAGTTCAGCTTCCTGAGGAAAGTAAGCCTAATTGTGTATTAATGATACGTGGTACGTTGGTATCACTACATCACCTGTGGTTTGAAATGCTGTTTCAGGCAGGTTTTGTGTCGTGTTTATAAGTCAGTAAACCCGCGTCTTAGAGCCGTTGCTGAGCCAGACTGTTACACGGCACTGTTGGGTTTACTACCATCAGCACTCGGGGCATCGCGCCTGCATCGCAGGAGACCTGTTCTGAGTGACCCGCTGCGGCTGTGCTGCTTGACAGGTGTCGCTGTTTGAGGACACAGGTGTGCGTGGCCTCACTCAGAGGTCCCTGCTCTGCCGTCGTGAGAAGCGGGGTCAGGCTCTGCTGTGGCCCTGTGGCCACCACACGTGGTCACCATGCTGGGCCGTCACAGGCGGCGACGTGGGTGGTTACTGCTGGGGGTGAGGGGCGTGGCCAGGCGGCTGCCGCCTTCTCACGGCCCGTGTGTCCTTCCAGGGCATCTTTCACTTCCAGCTGGGCCGAGGCGAGCCGATGCTGCACACGCGCGTGCGTCCACACTGCAGGGAGTTCCTGGAGAAGATCGCCAGGCTGTACGAGCTGCACGTCTTCACGTTCGGGAGCCGGCTGTACGCTCACACCATCGCAGGTGGGCGGCTCTGTCTCCGGCCACCGTGCTGAGCCATGCGCTGGGTGGGCATTGTCCCCAGCGGGTCAGGTTTATTTCTTACTTTCAGTGACGTCCTTAACGATGCAGGGACACGCGAAGCTCGCCCAGGCTCCATTTCGGTGCCCGAGCTAGCTCTTGCTTCCTGGGGTCAGGCGCACACCGCGGGCCGCCGCGATGGTCGGTCCGCACTGCGGCTGTGTGGGAGAGCGGGGACTTTGTCCATAAGCCTCCTCGAGTCCGGAACCCCCCTGGGGCCGTGTTGCTTACGTCTGTTTACTTAACGCTCTGAGAGCAGGTGAAGTGGCTGAGTGAGCGGCAGGGCGACCTAGCGCTAGCCTGTTGTCGCGGTGCAGTTGCTGGTGTGTGCTGGCCACGAGTGCGCGTAGGCATCCCCGGCGGTGCCCCCCAGTGGCCTTGGGCATGGCCTTCACCGCGCCCGAGAGCAGCCGGGCTACGGTCCACCCTGACCATCTGTGGATGTTGGCACCTGCATTGCGGTTGCTCTCACACCCTCGTGGCCAAGTTAGATGCTTCTAAATGGAAATGATTTGACAGGTTGGTCTTGGCGTGTGTTGGCACATCGGCTGTGTGCGCAAGTTCCTTCCTCGTGCAAGAAGGAACTTCCTGAGATGAACGTGGTGGAGACAGTCCGTGGAGCTCGCGCACCGTGAGCAGCAGCACCCAGTGCAGGGAGCAGTTAGGTCCTCCGGGGCCCCCTCAGGCATCCAAGCCTCCAGAGCCTCTGCGGCTCTCTGGCCCTCCCGTCAGGAGGACCCGCGCGGGCTAGAGAACACCAGTTTAAAGAGAAGGGCCTGGGGGGGGCGCCCCTGGCGGTCCAGAGGACGTTCCCAGGGGCCTGCGCCCCCAGAGCGAGGCCCACCTCGGGCAGTCTGCGCCCTCCACGCCTCGAGAACCCACATCTAGAGACGTCAAAGGCAGCTCCCCTCCCCACTGGCCAGCGTCTCTGCACAGGGGTGGTCAGAGCCCCTCGCCGAGCAGCACCGAGTCCAGGGGCCCCGCTGTCGCCGCGTTGCCACCTCCAGCACCGGCATCGGCACCACGCACGTGAGAGGCCTTGGGGGAGGCCCGAGGGACGAGGGACGAATGCCCCACCTGGCTGTGATGCGGCTGGGCCTTCAGAGCGCAGGGCGCTGGCACGGGAAGGGCCTGGGGCCGAGGCGGGGTGCAGTCCGGCGCTGGGCGGGGGGGACTTGGTTGTTAGGAGGCGGCTGGCGGCCCTGGCATGGTTTTCACCACGGTTTCTACAGCTTCCTCTTCCTGTCATCTTTCACGTTCTGAAAGTTACCGCTTTCACAGACGGTAGGTTTTTAGTATAATTAGGGCACCTCTACTTCTGTTGAAACTATTAAGTGAGGTGCTTTTCGCTTATCTTATCGTAGAGATACTGATAATTCTACGAGTGGGCGTCAGGTTTAGCCGCTGAGTGGCGTCAGTGTTTGCATAGGGTTTACGTGTTCTTTACTTAGGAGGTACGTTTGTAACGTTTCCTCGCTGAGTGAGTGTCGTCTGTTCATAAATGCACTGGGCGTGCTGGTGGGAGGCTCTGCACGGCGGTGTGGGGCACGCGGTGCACACAGCGGGGCCCTGGGGTGCACTGTCTTTGCGGGGGGTGGGGTGTCCAGTGGTCTCGGGGTCCCGGCCGACAGCAGCGGGCAGAGGGGCGCTGAGGGGACATACCTACAGGTGTCTGCAGAGAGCACGGCCGTCTCGCCAGGGTGAGCGTGAGGCTGCCCGGCGCCTGGGTCCCCGCTCTGCGAGCAGCCGCACGCAGGGGCACCACTGGAATTTTCGGTCCCGGCCCCTCGTACGTCGCGGGACTGTGTTCATGTGTTTGTTGCCCCCGCGCACCCCAAGCTTCCCCCGGGCGTGCTCCTGAGCTGTGCTCATCTTCCGTTTTCAGCCGAGTTCCAGGTGGCGTTAGAGCCAGTAAGTGTTTGATAAACACGTGCCTTTAAACACGAGAAGGAACTGCGCGGATCAGTCCTGTCAGGAAAGAGAAAGTGTCAGGTGTGGTGCTTTGGGTCCTGGCTGTTGTCACGAAACGTGCAGAGCAGGACATCCGCGGCTCACGCATCTGACCTTCGTTTTGTTTTCTTTTCGAAGGCTTTTTAGACCCTGAGAAGAAGCTTTTTTCTCATCGAATATTATCGAGGGATGAATGTATTGACCCGTTTTCTAAAACAGGGAACCTTAGGTACGTACCTGGCTGTGCTCCTCTCCGGGGCTCACTGTGCAGTTTCCGGTGGAAAGAGCACCAGACCCGTGATTCTGGGTTTATTCCCCCCATTCCTTGGCCCCCCCCCCCCACGACACTCCGCCTGCTGTCTTCCCGCCACACCCCTGCCTCCCCCCGCTCCCCGAGCATCCACGCAGTGGTGGGCCCCAGGGGTGGGGGCTGGCTGGGGCCCCAGAGGACAGGGGTCGGGGGGGGGGGAGCTGAGGGACATGAGGACCAAGGGCGGTGACAAGCAAGGGGACCCAGAGCCTCCCCCAGGTGCCGCAGCCTGAGAGGAGGAGGTGCTGGCCTGCCAGGCTCGTGTTTCCGTCGGGGCGTGCATGCTGTGAGCCCTGCTGGCTCGCCCTCAGATCTGGAGTCCCTTTCCCATCTCTCCCTGTCACCGCCGTGGGCCCCCGCCTGTCCCACCCTCTGCTCTTACAGTGGGTGCTTCCTCCCCCTCCAAAGGCTCCTGGACGTTTCAGGACTTGCCCTGTTTCTCCCCAGAAAGGTAGCCCCTCCCCCGCCCCCCCAATCACGACACCGTATCAGCTATGACTTGTTTTCGTGCTGCCTGAGGACACCTGGGCAGTAACACTTAGGCTCGTGGCCGAAGTGCCGTCGGGCTTCCTCGTGGACCGTGTCTGTGTTTCATGCACACACAGACCTGTTCGAGGCCGTAGGAGCCAAGAGGAGAATGTGAGCAGTCGTTTCAGAAACAGACGTTGTTTGCTAGTTAGCGTCGCACTGATGGAAGAGGGGAGATGAGCAGTGCTGTCAGTGACTGTCACTTGTTGTCAGTTGCAGTCACGGAGACACAGGCAGCTGGGGCTCCCTTCCCAGTTTTCATCTCCCTCATCTGGAGATCAGGGTGCCAGGAAGCATCAATTCTAGTTACTTTAGCTGCCTTCCGTTTTACCTCTGGGAAGCAGACTGCGAGTAATAATAGACTGAGACGCGCGACCACGCGTGTCTGGGCAGTTGTAGCTGTCAGCCGCTAGAGAATGGATGGCGTCAGGCGGCCCTCCCGAGTTTGTTTCCAGATTCAAGAACAAACTCACTTTGAATTTGGAATCCTACGAGCCTGTCCGAAGCTCAGAATTGTGGACAGAAATAGAATTTGGCAAGGCTGTGGGAGGGTACCAGGACCCCTGGTAACGTCTCTGCTGACCCCGTACATTCGGATGGCGTTTTTGGACTCCGAGCACTCGGGCGCATTGCAGGGACCCGTTGTTTCACATAGCTGAGCTGTAAGGTCATGCCCTCCAGCCTTGATCTGGAAGCCTTTCCCCTGGATGGGCAGCGGCACGCTGGCCGCAGGCTCGTCAACCTGTGTTTGTAAATGTGTTGGGACCTGGCTGTTTGTGGCCGTCCGTGCCGGCTGCCCAGAACAGAGACCCAGCCCCCGAACGCTAACCTTCCTGCGCTGTGGCCCCACAAGGAGAGCGCTGGCTCCACCTTGAGTGTCACAGACGGTGGAGAAAGCGTAGTTGTTGTAATGCGACTTCATCTGGAAACTTAGAGAGTTTAAATAGGAGCTAAACCAAAGTCCCTGCAGTGTGATTTCCATCTGTTTCTGATTAATCTGTGATCTGCTGGCTGGTATAAAAGATTATCGTGACTCTGATTATTTTTTGTAAAGTGTGCTAGTTCTGGTGCATTTTTACTTCTAGAAATCTCTTTCCCTGCGGAGACTCAATGGTGTGCATCATTGATGACCGGGAAGATGTCTGGAAGTTTGCCCCCAATCTGATAACCGTGAAGAAATACGTCTATTTCCAGGGCACCGGAGACATCAATGCTCCCTCCGGGTCGCGGGAGTCCCTGGCAAGGAGGAGAGGTGGGTGACCTTGTCGGCAGAGGCGTAGCTTCCTCACACGTCCATGCACGTCTCCCGTCTCTGCTGCAGCTGCAGTCAGTTCGAGATTCGCTTTGTTGTCATTCGCACTTCAGAGAGACCAACAACCAAACCAGAGTTTGGTTTCCACTTTTTTTTTTTTTTTTTTTAACAGTACTAACCTAAATATTTTCCCGATTGGATAAAGATTAAGGAATTTGCTTAGTTTAGTACATCTGAGTCCTGCCTGTTATCCTAGTTTCTTTTTTAAAAAATATTTTCATTTATTTCCTTTTGAGAGAGATAGTGGTGGTGGGGCAGAGAGAGAGAGATACAGAGAATCCCAAGCAGGCTCCACGCTGTCAGCACAGAGCCCGAAATGGTGCTCGAACCCACAAACCGAGAGATCATGACCTGAGCCGAAATCAGGAGTCAGATGCCTAACCAACTGAGCCACCCAGACGCCCATCCTAGTTTCTGAAAAGACGAGCGGGACACTGGGAATTTGGCCATCGCGGTCCTTGGAAAGAGCGAGCTGTGGGTCGTCGCAGCTCTAGCTCATGGGTGGCGCTGTGCCCTGGCCTGCAGCTGCGGGGTGCCACGTGGGTTCGCCTGTCTGGTGAGCTTGAAGCCAGAGTCTGTCTGGAGAAAATTTGAAGTTTTGGTTTGAAGTATTTCTGATGATCTTCAGTTCATAAACAATGTTCCGAGGCATGTGGTGGTTGCAGGAGGTCCAGGCCAGGAGAAAGTGGGACCTGAGGGTATCCCCGCGGAGGTCAGATGGGATGGCGCAGCCAGAACAGGGCTGGGGGTGCCGCCCTGGGCCGTCCACCCACAGCGTGGAAACCAGGAGTGTTCTGTACATTTTTAAATCATTGTAAGAAACCAAAACCAAGTGACCATCTCTGCCTAGATGGTCAGACCTAGATTATCAACTGTCTGCTTGGCCCAGGGTGGGAGCGTGGGGAGAGCAGCCGCGGGGCGGCACTGCCGTTGCTCTAACAAGCGATTGTTAAATTCTGGTCCCCTTTCCTTTTGTGTGTGCCTGTAGTGAATCAGTCTTCTAAAGCTGCCGATGCCACGGAACACGCTCCGTCCGTCAGGGAGGCTCCGTCCGTCAGGGAGGCTCCGTCCGTCAGGGAGCCTGAGGAAGGACGGCAGATTTCTGGGGTCGAGCAAAGTAACGGCCTTGGGAAGCCTGCGAGGGAGCTCAACGGGGGCGTCTCTCCACGGGGGGACTGGCCCCTGCCTGGGCAGGAGGAGGACAGAGGTGCCCGGCCCACCATCCGTGGCCCCTTGGCTGACGGCAAGGGGCCCCCAGCAGGTGCTCAGCCGCATGGTCGGACATTGCCGGAAAAGCGGCCCACTCAGGGCACAGTGGGCGGTGACCTGGACTTTGACCTTTCCAGTGACAGCGAGTCGGAGGCCCAGTCATCTGACGGCGAAAGTGGGGACCGGAAGGGCCTGGAAAGGTCTCAGGGCACACGAGATGCAGGGAGAGTGGTGCAGCGGGGAGGCCCCCCCGGTCCGGGAGGGGAGAGGCCCACGGGGGCAAGTCCGTGCGGAGAACCTGCCCCGGGCGAGCACCTGGACGCGCAGGACGAGGACGAGCGGGACGGCCTCTGCGGGCTGGGCGGCGGCTCTGCCGACAGGAAGGAGGCCGAGACGGAGTCACAGAACAGCGAGCAGTCGGGCATCACGGCAGGCGAGTCCCTGGACCAGAGCGTGGAGGAGGAGGAGGAGGAGGAGGACACGGACGAGGACGACCACCTGGTCCACCTGGAGGAGATCCTCGCCCGAGTGCACTCCGACTACTACGCCAAGTACGACCGCTACCTCCGCGGGGACAGCCCCGAACCCCCCGACATACGCAAGATCGTCCCGGAGCTCAGGAGCAGGGTGCTGGCGGACGTGGCCATCATATTTAGCGGGCTGCACCCCACAAATTTCCCCATCGAGAAGACACGGGAGCATTACCACGCCACCGCCCTTGGCGCCAAGATCCTCACTCAGCTGGTGCTGGACCCCGACGACCCCGACAGGGCCACCCACCTGATCGCGGCCAGGGCAGGTAAGCACCCCCGCCCCGGCCCTCAGTGCTTCCCGTGGGGCGGGCCCCCAGTGCCCTGGTGCCAGGCGTGTCTGCTCCGGCCTCGTGTGGCTGCTCTTCGAACGGGCACGTCTACTCGTTTCGTGGGGAATTTTCAGAAGTTTGTTTCTGTCCCCACGTGGCTTTGTGTGGGCGTGTGCTGTGCGCGTGCGCCTGCGTCTCCCGGCCACCACCACACGCCCCATGTGGCCGGGCTCCTCCCTCTGGAGTGGGTGGCACTGGCGGGTCAGGTGGGCACGAGGGAGCCCAGGTAGGGTTGTCCAGGAGCTCGGTCCAGTGGGTGAGAGGGGCTGAGCCTCGGAATTTGAAAACCGGACACGGGTTCCGGCAGGAACCAAGTACGTCTAATGGGCTCGAAACCGGAAAAGTGAAGTCACGGGAGGAAAGTCCGCCTCAGAGCTCAGGCTGCAGAGATTCCAGCCACGAAAATAGCCGCCGGCAGCGGGCGAGTCGGGAAGAGAGGCTCGCGCCCAGCTGCTCACTGTCTCTGACTCTGCGTGGTCGTCACAGGCCGCCGGGGGCAGTTTGCCGAGCAGAGATGCCCCCGCTGCTGCGGGCCAGCTCCAGCCCTGCGCGTCACATCCTGTTTGACCGTCGCATAAAGGGGCAGTAGAAGCCCCGTGTTGGTGTGAGGCGTTGGGAGACCCTCACTGGGAGGGGGCAGCCCTCGGCACCCCGTGTGCACAGCCAGCCTGTGAACCCCCACCTGGGCGCGCGCCTGGCCAAGTGTTCACCTTCCACGGACACAGCTGCAGGCATGTCAGGGGATGCACCCGTGCCTCCCTCCCGTCCTGCACTTGGCCTGGCCGTGCCCCAGCCTGGCTGTACCTGCCCTACCTGGGCTGCAGTGGGTGCAGGGGTGCTGAGGGGGGGCCCCAGCATTCAGCAGAGAAGCCAAGAGGAGACGCGGCAGGAGGGCCTCTGGGCAGCAGTAGGCCCGGGCATTTGCAAACACCAAGTGCACTGGGCAGCTGTCTGCGGGTCACAGAGGCAGCTGGAGGCTTCCCACAGACACAGATGGGCGCCTCCCGGTGGGGGGGGAGGGTATCTGGCAAGACCCCACGGCGGGGCCGTTTCGTGGGTCAGGCCAGCGGCAGGCTGCGTGGACAGTGAGGTCCCGGCTTTCAGACACACGGAAGGAGCCCTCGCCCGCGGCCCAGGCCGGGCTGACAGGCCATCCCCCCACAGGCACAGAGAAGGTGCGCCAGGCCCAGGAGTGCGGGCAGCTGCACGTCGTCAACCCCGACTGGCTGTGGAGCTGCCTGGAGCGCTGGGACCGGGCGGAGGAGCGGCTGTTCCCGCTCAGGGCCGACTGTGGCCGGGCCCAGAGGTGAGTGCCACACCTGCCGCCCCCACGTCCCCGAGGTCCCCACAGCCCAGGCCGGGCCCTTGCTGCCAGCGCTCCCAGCCCCGCCAAGCGCGCACTCTCCGGCCTTAAGTCTTACAGGGAAGCTCAGGGCAGTGTCACGGCCAGTGGGGGGAGGAAGCCTTCCGGCCCATTCTTGCATTTGCAGGGGGAGGGCCTGTTTTGTTGAGAATGGCCTGAGAAAACATCTCCTACTCTCTGAGCCTGTTTTTCCGGGTAAAGTTGTAAAGTGGGTGTCGGGGGGGGGGGCGGTGCATGGAGGGGGTGGCACAGGGCACTTGCTGATTGTCTTCATCTGCACAGGCTTTCGCTTGCAGCCTGGCTAAGCAGCAGTTGCTGGGTGTTTGGTCTGTTCCAGTACTTTCTCATGGCCCTTGTTCTGGTCCCACAGAGAGGATGGCCCCGCAGCCTTCCCCGACAGGCAGGGTGCCCTTCCGACTGCCTTGTTCCACCCGACGCCTGTCCATCCCAGGGCCCAGTCTGGGCCGGAAGTTCGCATCTACGACGCCAACACGGGCAAGCTCATCCGGAAAGGTGCTGTGGGCCCGGGGCCCCCCGGCGCCCTGCCGGTTCACACGGAGCACTCCTCCTTCAGGTACGGGAGCCTGGGAGCGGCCGTGCAGCACCAGGGGGCCCTCTGAGCCCCGCAGACCGCGCGCACACCGAAAGCAGACCGAAAGTGGTGCTGGCAGGATGTGAAGTTGAGGTTTGCTCCGTCCTGGGGGCGCTGGGATCACCCACTTTGGCATTGGCCTCTTGCACGGTCTGTCCCGTCTTGGTCCCCAACCCTGGAACAGGTCAGGTCAGGGTCTGGCCAGTGAGATGTCCTGTGCAGCCCAGACACGCTCTCGCATTTGTTCGGCGCTGTCTCCGATAGGCTGTTCCGCCTGCAGACTGGACCCGCGCCCTACTGTGGCCCACCTGCCCCCGCCCCATGCCAGCTCTGCCGGGTCAGTCCTGTGCTCCCTGTCTTAACCGTGAAGAGTCAGGACATGCTCGGTGTCAGCCGACATGTCCTGTGTGTTGTGAGTGTTAGTTTTTACTGCTAAGATGGTGAGCTCACCCCACTTCTGCGGTCCCTCCATTTGAAAGGAGCCAGATGGGTGTGCAGGACGGCAGTGCCGCCCACAGGGCCTTGGGGGCAGGCCGAAGTCGAGGCTCTGAGGAGGGAGGTGTTGGGCCCGGCTCTTCGGGCGCAGGTCTGCAGAGGCGCCAGGTCAAGGGAGCCACTCCCGTGAGGTCCGAGGTGGACGCCGGGGCCCAGGAGGCCGAGAAAACAAGGACAGGGTTAGCAGAGATTTTAGAGGTGCTTCCGACAAAGTTCTGGTCAGAGGTTGTGAGACACACAGCCGGACCGTGGCCCCAGCTCGGCGGGCGGCCAGCCTGGCAGCATGGGGAAACGTGGGCCCAGAGCTGACAGGGGCAGCGTGAGGGGAGCCTCAGCCCGATGCGGCACTGGGGATGGGGTCCGGGTAGAGGCTGGGGCAGGGACAGGGTGGGTCAGGAGAGCAGGACTCTGTGTGGCCAGCCGGCAGACCACTTACAGGTGGCGACCCCCGTGCTGGCCGGCAGGTCACGGGACCCAGTGTGCTTGTCCTGCTCAAGCAGCATAGGCAGTTCTGCGCCCCCTTAGTCGGCGTCTCCCCTGGGGCATGTGCCCCGGAGCGTGCCGTGGCCCGTGGCACACCTCTTACTGTGTCGATTGTCCTACTGACCACGGATAGTCATAGAAGCTGTGGCTGGGAGGCCCCAACACAGTGGCCCCGGTTTGTGGAGCAAAGCCAAGCACGGGCTCTGGGGGCAGAGGCTGGGTTTCGAAGCTGTCAGCACAGCTGGGACTTGGGACAGAGCCTTTGAAGCAACCGTGTTGGGTCTTGGTTCCGAGACACGCCCAGCCAGTGTCAGTGCCCATACCACGTGTGCTGGTGCAGGGCGCTGGGGTGTGGGGGAGAGGCACGTAGTAGGCGGGAAGCTGGGGGTCTGGGCCCCGTGCCTGAGTCCATGGTGAGGGGAGCAACACTGGGATGTCCCCTAGCTTCTTCTCCTTTCTCGCAGACAGTGCTGTGACCCCGTGTTGATGTCCCCACCGCCAAGGGCAGCAAGGGGTGGTGCATCCCCTGCCTCCGGGGAGACTGGTGGTCCCGAGTCGGGTTTAAGGGGTGCGGGGACCATGGGACTGGGGTGGGGGTGTGTCCCGTCTTTAAAGCTGTCCTGCAGCGGCCTCAGCCTTCGGTGTCCACGCACTTTGTCGTGGGCTCTGCAGTCGACAGCCTCCTGAGCCGGCCTTGCGAAGCTCACCGCCAGCCCGAAGCGCCTGACTTCGGTAGAGCAGTAGGATCCGTGCCGTTCAGACGTGGGGTTACGAGCTGTGGGCCTCCATCTCAGGCACTGGAACCCCCTCCTCGGAGCGGCGTGCCGCTGCTCTGGGGGTGGTTGTGTGATTCGGATTCCTTTCGCGGGGGCCATCCTGCAAGGGCGTTCCAGGCCGCGTGCAGGAGCGGCGCGGCACAGGGCAGCCTGTGCGTTAAGAGTGCGGCGCACAGACAGCACCTGAACCGCAGCCTCCGGTCGTCTCTCGTGGTGAAAGGTGGCCCGAAATCCACGCTGTACTGATGTTTAAGTGAGCAGTTCCCATTCTTTACGGTCTGCTCTTCGTGCTGTTGAAGATTTGATAGCAAACCTTTGAGTTAATTGTAAGAGTAAAGAACAGGCATTTGGAACATTTCAGACTTAGGTTTGGGATGGTTTGGGCTTATCCAGCCTTGATCGAAATCAGTGGAGGTGCTCCAGTTCCAGGATGTGGGACAGGTGGTGATCAGGTGTTGTGGGAGCACTAGCAGGTGGGCGTGCCGTGAGTCACGCGGAGCACTGCTCCGTTGCGGGGAACATTGACAAGCGAGCAGCACACAGCTGCCCGTTGTGACGTGTGTGTGGTGTGCGTGAGCAGTTTCAGATGACGGACAGCCGGCGTTTCGGCTCCGTCCTTTTGGAGGAAAACACGCTGAGCTGTAGTTTACTTGGAGGGGGCTTTTGGTGAAATTTTTTCTTTTTTGAATTCGGAAGTGTGATTTCCACCAATTGTTAATTGAATTGTTGCCAGTTCGTGTGGGTATCTAACGACCACGTAGAGGGTTGTGAGCAGCGGCGGTTACACCCCCCGGACAACGGAGGGGTGGTGGGAAGCACCATCGCTGTTTCCAGACCAGCGTGTTACCTACTGTGGTTGATCCCTTCAGGGCCCGAGGCTTTTTTAGGTAACTCTTGTCGTCTTATGTTCATTGTATTTCCTTTTTTGTGCGTAGGAAACTCTATGTTCTAAAAATAACGAACGGGGGTAGAATTTATTGATAGATCCGTTTACAGTATCAAAGACGTGACCGTCTATATGAGGAAGACGCCGCCTGTCTCAGCCGCGGTCTAGAACTCAGGACAGAGGAACGGGGGGACCAGGCACACGAGCGTTTGTGGCTTCTTTGCAGCCATAGAGTAAGGGCTTCCTTTCTGTTGAGACCTGTTTGAGTTCACGTTGTGCTGTGATCCTCCCGTGCGCCCGTGGCCACCTACACCCCCAGTCCTCACAGATGGAACTGTGGGCCGTGGGGCCCCTGCAGCTGCCCCTACAAGGCCCTGGGCCTCGTGCACCTGTGTGTCGAGGACTGCGGGAAGCAGGGCCCGAGAACGGTGGCTCAGCGCCATTCCGAGCCTGGAAGCCCGCGAGGACCCCATTGTGACGGGGCGCCCGGAGCTGCGGGCGCTGACGCCGCTCCGTGTGCGTGTCTGACTGAGGCCCCGAGGATTGTATCTGTCCTCCTTGCTGTGATGTCTTTGGATCCGGGCTGGGGACCCAACTCGAGGTCAGAGCTCCTTGGGGCTCTCCCACCGTCCAGTGCGTTCGTGAGGGCATTTCTTCTCCCCCGTGAGGTGCCCGGGTGCGGAGCGCTAGGGGAGAACATGGGGTAAGACGGGGCTTCCCCAGGCGAGGCCCCTGGGGTGCGTGGCGGTGAAGGGCAGTCCTGGTCTGGGGCAGGGGTGAAGCAGTCAGGACCACGGAGGAGCAGGGCGCTCGCCAAGCTGTCCGTTGGAACTTCCCTCCCTCCCTGGGGACGGGCCAGAGCTCTGGATTCCTGTGTTTCCTCGTTGTTCCAGCGTGCCGAGTTCCGGCGTGCCGCGTCACGGCGTGCTGAGCCGTGAGCATCCGGGGGTCTTTTGTCAGACGTTGCAGGGTGAGGCCGCTGACCCACAGGCAGTGGTAAGAGCTGGCGGAGCGGCCCCTGTGCCCTTCACCCAGGTCGTCTGGCGGTGGCGTCTCGCACACCTGCAGGCCCTTCTCACGGACACCTGGCCACTTTTCTCACGTGGTCAGAACCTCCGCGGGCAGGGCCCCTGACGCCCCTCCCAGCCCCCTGCCCCTCCCCAGGGTATGTGACCCCCACTCGGCACAGTGCCAGGGCTCTGTCTCCACTGCCACCTCGTTGCCGGCTTTCCCCTCCTGGCCGAGCAGCATCCTGCTGAGGACAACAGCAGGGCTGTGTCCAGCCTCGGGTCCCGCCAGGAGGGCTGCTCCCAACCTTTGTGTCCATGTCCTCATCTTCAGGACTGATGCCCAGGGGTGTGGCTGCTGAGCTGTGTGCCACCTGTGGTTTTATTCGGGGGCAGCGGTGCCCACGTTCCACCGGCGGGGCAGGAGAGGCCCTTCCCCGCACCGCTGCCGGCCTGTGGAATAGAGGTCATTTGTCACTGCAGGCATGCGCCCTCAAGGGACGCGCTGTCCCAACCGTCGGGGGGCCTCCTCAGGTGTGCACGGCTTTTGCCCATTTTCCAGCTGGACTGTTTCCCGTTGACTTTGGTCGTCGTTTGTGTGTTGCTTTGTGAATTGTGTGGCCTGAAGGTGTTTCTCCTGCTCTGTATCTTCCCAGAGTCGGGAGAGCAGGGGGTTTCGTTTTGGTGAACTGGGTTTTATTTATCAGCTTTTTTCATGAATTAACACACATTTCAGGTCTGTGGACCCGCATGGTCCTGGATCCTGAAGGGTTGTGTCTTGTTCTGGCAGTTTCTTGGCTGTTCGTTTCATACTTGAGGCCGTGATGCACCCTGCGTTTGTGCACAAGATTGTGGGGTGGGGTGGGGTCTGTTCCCGGGCCGGCACCGAGTCAGGTGTCGGGGGACACCCGTGCAGGTCTGTTCTGGGTTCCCCACCTGGTCCCTCAATCTACACGCATTCTGGCCTTTTCTTGATCTTAAAGTGAAAACATTCCATTTTTCACCTTCAAGTATGATGTGGGCTGTAGGTTTTCTGTGGATGCTTTTTACCAAATTGGGGAAAGTCCCCTCTCTTCCCATTTTTCTGTGAGTTTTTATCCTGAATGGGTATTAAATTTTTCCAGACGTCTTATCTGTACTGATACCACATGGTTTTTCGTCTTTGGCTTGTCGCTCGAATGGTTTCTCTTGCTGGCTGAGTAACATTTCTCTCTTTTCAAGACTTTCTTCCTTGTCTTGAATAATAAGTTTGATGACAAAGTGTCTTTTTGTGGATTTGGAGGTTTGTCCTTTTTGGATCTACTCAGGCTTCTCGAATCTGAATTTTACTGTCTTTTG